>RJWJ010006925.1:0-60012 GCA_004363605.1 Indri indri | reverse complement strand
TGTTGGTTCATGGTGCCGTTCAAGCCTTCCGTTAACACACCATTGTTGATTTTCTGTGTGTTCTATCCATTATTGACAAAGGGGTATTGCAATCGGTTAATAATCCTGAATTCGTCTATTTCTTCTTGTATTCTATCAGCTTTTGCGTCATATATTTTGAAGCTGTATAATAAGAAGCACAAACATTTAGGATTTTTATATCTTTTTTGATGAATTGACCCCTTTATCATTACGAAATGGCCTTCTTTGTCCCTGGCGATGATCTTTGCCGTGAAGTCAGCTTTGCCTGGTGTGACTATCACCGCTCCGGATTTATGGTCGATTAGTCTCAACACGGTGTATCTTTTTCCATCCGTTTACTTTTCGTATACTTGTGTCTTTACATACAGAGTGGGGGTCCTGTGCCAGCATAGACTTGCTTTTTATCCAGGCTGACAACATCTGCCTTCTAATGAGGCATCTGCACGATTTGCGTTTACCGAGATTGCTGCCACGGTTCAGTGCAGGTCTAGCGTCTTGCTGCTTGTACCATCTATTCTTTTATCCCCTTGTCTGGCTTGTTAGCTACGACTCACAGTCTCGTTACTCAGTGGCTGCATAAGGCTCATGGTAAACATCTTTACGTCATCACAGCACCTGGCTTGACATGACTTCGCGCGACCTTAGGTGTGAGAACCTTGCGGCAGCTCCTGCCATGTCTTCCCTGCCGCCTTTCTGCTAAGAGCGTGTTCATTTTACTTAGCAGGTGCTGCGAGCATCATACCGTGCTGCTGCTTTTATTTGAACAATCAATTCCATTTCGAAGTGGTCTCTGCAGTGAGGGATATCGGCGGATGTGCCCATGCGGTGCCGTTCCTGGTACTCCGCGCCCCTGCGTGCCCACCATGCTTGCTTTCGGCCTCATTCTCCTGAGGAACTTTCCCGAACACTCTTGGAGGTGCGTCTGCTGGTGATAAATTCACTTTGTGTTTCTCAAAAAATAAAAGGCTCTGTTCGACCTCTGTCGTTGGAAGATACTGTAGGAGGGTACAGAATTTTAGGTTGGCAGCTTTTTGCTTTTGTAATTTAAATATGTTGCTCCGTCGTCGTCTCGCCTACATTGCTCCTGATGAGAAATCTTGTCTCTTCTTGTCATTTTTCCTCTGCATGTAAAACGCCACTTTTCTCCAGCCACCTACAAGCGTTCCCTGTCCATCGCTGGTTTGGGCAGGCTGGTTGCAGTGTGCCTCGGCGGCGTGTCTGCACGTCGTTTCCTCGCAATTAAGACTCATCGAGCTTCTTGGGTCTATGGATTTATGGTTTTCATCAAATTCGAAAAAATCCTTGATTGTTATTTCTTCAAATATATCTCTTCCCCCCTTCTCCCCTCTCCTTCAAGGACTCCAGTTTCACGTACATTAGGCCACTTGAGTTCTCATACCTCACTGATACTCTTTTTAATTTAAAAAAAAGTTCCTTTTTCCCCCATATGTTTCCTTTCGCAGAGTTTCTGTGTCTTCAAGTCCATGAATATTTTCTTCTGCGACATGTAATCTGCCATTAATCCACCCAGTGTGTTTCTCATTTCAGACATTATCGTTTTCATCTCTAGAAGTTTAATTTGTCCCTTTTATATCTTGCACATCTTTACCAAACTGTTTAAACATATGGGATACAGTTATGGTAACTTTTAATTTCTTCATCTGCTAATTCTAACATCTGCATCACTTTGGGGCTGGTTTTGATTGACTTATTTTTCTCCTCCGTACGGGTCATATTTTGCTGTTTCTTTGCTCGCCCGGAATCTCTGCCTGGTTGCCAGATATTGTGGATTTCATTTTGATGGGTGCTGGGTGTGTTTGTATCTCTGCAAATATTCTTGAGCTTTGTTCTAAGATGCAATTGAGTTTCTTCATCCTCTCGGGTCTTGCTTTTAAGATTTGTTAGGTGGGAGCAGAGCCTCACTGTATCTAGGGGCACTGACTGTCCACGGCTGAGGCAAGTGCTGCGTGTCTACCCAATGCCCTCCGAGGTTTCTGGCTTGGCTGGTAGGAACAGGCGCTATTCTAAGACCTACGTGAGCACCTCTCATGCTTTAAGATGATTTTTTTCTCAGTCTTGGGCAGTTTCCTCACATATACCTGCTGGTCAGATGAGAATGACCTCTGCGGATCTCTGGGTGCTCTCCGGAGCTCTGGAGCTCTGCCCTGCAAAATGTACTTGCATTGGTCTCCCCGGACTCTCAACTCAGGGGGTCTGAGGGGCTCTGCCTCAGTTCCCCCTCCCTGTGCTCTGGTCTGAAAACCCACGGCTGTAAATTGGGTACCAGGGCTCACCTCGTTTCTTTGCCATCCCATAGGACTCACGGTCCTTCGCTGCCTGCCTCCAGGGTTTTGGAAACTACTGTTTCATATATTTGGTCTGGGTTTTGTTTGTTTCGTTTCAGGTGGAAGGGTAAGTCTGGTCTCTGTTGCTGCATCTCGGCTAGAGGGAAGCGGCAGGTCTTTAGTCGCCCTGTGGCTCTCCCTGTCCCCGCTAGGTCTGCCTTCCTCATCTCAGCGCCCCAGTGCCTGGAACGGTGCCGGCGCTCAGTGGGCACAGAGGCATGTGGATTACATGGACAGGTGGGTAAATGAACTCAACTGGGGAGTAAGAAAGGAAGTTGAAGACGTTTTCCCCAAGCCTAAGGACTGTCACTCTATCTTCTACACTTACCTGTGTATGAGGCTTGTTTCTCATAGGCGATCGTCTCGATGCCAAGGAACCTGGTGAATTCATTTTTGTAACGCCCTTAAGGCTTAACAACTTTCTCTTGTGTACCATAGGCTTTCGATAAATGTGTGTTGAATGAATAATTCAGTAGCCATTTGCACATGTGTATAACCAAGTTGGGTTGAAATAATTATTAGTCTGTAACCCCAGTGGTGCCAGGTCTTCCTCTCTGTTCTAGTGCGGTGCTGTCAGCCACTGGCAGCCCCTCACGGGCGGCTCCCAGGACAAAGGGGTGGCTGAAAGATGCACGGTCCCTGGCAGCATTTCCCACATGACATCTTGGTCTTTGCAAGGTTTTCAGATCATTATAGGATAGAAAAAGTGGGGGGCAGAGAAAGTTAAAGCTGCCATCGAAAATCAGTCACGAATAAAGTTACCATGTAAGTTACGTGGAAAACAAAGCGAGTCTTCACAAATGCGAGTCCAGGACGGCATCTGCTCACCACCTCTCCCTCATTCAAGGTTAGTTGGTTCCCTCGGGCACAGCCCTTTTAGAGGCGCTCCCACTTCGAGGCAGCGTAGCTACACAGCGGGCCGGAGCCTTCAAGCAGCTCGCATCGGGGGTCTAAAGGCAGCAGGTGGCGGCCATGAAGGAGCCCAAGCGCAGGACACAGGCGCACGTTCCCCCAGCAGGGGGCTGTGCTGCTGGGATGGTGGACGGAGGGCTGGAACGCAGACACGAGCAGTGTCTCTGGCTGGACCGGAGCAGAGGCCTGAGGACAGAGGAGGGGAATGTTTGGGAAAGGAGCGTTCCCATTTTTCTCCCTTTCAGAGGAATTCTGCCTGTTTTCAATCTGGTAACAGCGTCAGTCCCCAGCTCAGCATCGCAGCTACAGCCGTGGGTCACACTGCGATGGAATCAAGCTGCCGGCAGCACAGTGAGCCAAGAGGCCCTCGGATGGAGCCCAGCCGCCCGGCCACCTGCCTTCCCGCCTCGAGCTTCTGAAACTCACCACCTGAGCCGCCCGCCGTGCGCCACGTGTGCTTTCCACACCCTTGTGCTGCCTCACCTGGGTCGCTCTGCCGTGGGACCAATACCTGACTCTACAGTATTTTATAGCCAGTTTCATTGTCAAATGGATTCTACTCAGTGATTACAAAATATTCTCTTTTTGGGCAGTCTCAGTTCTTCAGCTGCCTCCGTGTGTGTGCTCGGCCCCTCGAAGATGTTGGAGGCGTGAAGCCCCCAAGAGGGGCCCTGCAGGACGCCAGGAAAGAACAAGCCCTGAAGTTGGAGCCCGGCTCTGCCCGCGTGCTGACAAAATCCGCTGCGTGCATCGCCCCCTGGTGGCCACATGGCAGACGCAGAACTTCAGAGGCGGGTCAGGAGGACGCAGCTCCCAGGACGGAAACTTGTTCTCCGTTAGGAAAAGCATTGCCGGCCACTCTTCTCCACGCGTGTGTACACGCACCTCGATAAGCAAGGGAGATCTTACATCAGGACTGTTCTCCTCTGTCCTAAGGAAATAACATGAGCATTAGATTTTTTTTAATCTCAGAACTACAGATGGGGATTCCCAAATCACATGATGTCCAAGCTGGAAAGGATCTCTGAGATGATCTTGTTCAATCCCTCTTCTGTAAAAGTCAGGGGAGACTGGAGCCCAGAGATGTGGAGTGACTTGCCTAAGGTCACACAGCAGACTGCTGGCAGTTTGGGGAGTAGAGCCCTCAGTACAGGGCTATCGCAAGCTGGAAGTGGCTCCGGCAATCAGACAGCTCCGGCCTCTCACCCGACACGTCGGGACACTGACGACAGTGAGGGCGGGAGGCAAGGGCCACGCAGGGAGCCCTGGGAGCTGAGTGCTGGTGCCGGTCCCCTGGGCGGTGGGCCCTTCTCCTGTCTGCACCCACCCCTCTTCCTGAGCAGGGACTGGGCCAGAGGAGAGGCTGGGAGGGACGAGGGCAGGGCGGGGCGTGCGCGGACTCGGGAAGCGCAGGGCCAGAGGCAGGGCCTGGCCTTTTTTTCTCCTGGCTTCTCTGGCCACTTCTCCCTTGTCAAGTGGGGCCAGTGGTGGCTGTTTTGTGGCCTTGTGAAGCAGTTCCTGGGCTTTCATTTTAGTTTGGAGCAGAAATTGCTATTTGTTTTTTTTATTGTGGTAAAGATATATAACATAAAATTTACCATTTTAGCCATTTCTAGGCGTGCAGTTCAGTGGCGTTAAGGGCATTAAGCACACTCACGCTGCTGTGCAGCCGCCGCCGCCCTCCATCTGCGGAACATTCACCCTCCCGCACTGAAACTCCGTCCCCACTGGACGCTAACCCCCTCTCCCCTCCCCAGCCCCCGGCATCGCTGTTCTGCTTTCGACTCTGTAAATGTGACTCTTCCAGGGGCCTCGTGGAAGTGGGATCATGCAGCGTCTTCCTTTTTGTGGTCGGTTCATTCCACTTGGCATAATGCCCCCATGGCCTCCACGTGCCGGAATTGCCTTCCTCTTCCAGGCTGAATAATGTTCCACGGCGCGTAAACACATGCCTTGCTCACCCGCCATCCACTGACGGACACTCGGCTGTTTCCACAGTCCACGTGGCTTTTCTGAGTCCTGGCGGAGGGAGCCGTCCCCTCTGAGGGATGGTGGGGAGCCGGGTAAGGAAGGGTGGGGTCACTCATGCCGTGAACGGGCTTATGTCCACTTGCAGCAAGGCGCCCATGGGGCCCAAGGCCCCTCAGCAGCCCTCGGCTGTCACCTGGGGTCACAGCATCCTGGGCACCCTGGATTATTCCCTCCTTCCTTCCAGCCGCGGAGCTCTCCTGACCTGTGCCCTGGCTCGGGCTGCCGCCTGGGATCAGATGCTGTTTGAAATTTGCAGTTGCCTTCAGAAGGATCAGAAGCCTGAAAATCAATGTCCTTTCAGTTGATCTGAAAACACAGGACACTTGCTGGTTTGCTGAAAAGTCACTTCTCAAATTAGCAGTTTCCAAATGCATCAGACAGAAATATCCTTAGAGTGAGGCACGTGATCCTTAGGACAGCCTGCAAAGGTCTCACGCGGGGAGGGAGCTGCACACAGGAATCCCGGCCGGGAAAGCACCCTGTCACTCCCTGTCGTTTTAATTCTCTTTAAAAACAAAAACCAAAAGCACTGTCTGTAATTGCTTGTGCTTGTTTTCAACCAGTCTCCAAAACAGGTCTTTTACCTCTCACCCCACCTTCCCAGCGAGGAGCGAGGAGCGTGATGGCGAGGAAGGGACTTCTAAAATCTCCAAAATGGATCACTGGTTATAATTAACACCAGAGAAGGGACCTGTGAAAACCCTCGCGGCGACTGCTGCCTTCTGTTTGTGCACCCGCTGGGTTTTAGAGTTGTCGCTGACACTGAAGTGCTCGTCCTGCAACAAACAGCACGGCACAAGCCAGGCCACTTCCCCAACCGTAATTACACGGAGCGAGTTAACTAGAATAAAGCCGCCGCTGTGACGCCTGACATTTCCTTGCTCTTAGCAAACTGCCTTTTTGAGTCCTACAACAACATCGCCATTTTCCATTAAACTAGGCTGTATCCTTCTAGATCACTAGAAGTGCAGGGAGCCACAGGTAGGGGATTCCGTACTGAACACCCTTTGTCCAGACGACGCAGGAGGCCCCGTCCCGGGCAGCCGTGAGCAAGCAGGGAGCCCAGGCCCGGCCCCAGGCAGGACGGGAGCCCTGAGTCCACGCCGTCCTGCCCTCGAGCCAGCATCAGCAGTTCCAGGTCCCCAAAATCCAACAGCCAAAACTGAAGAGGTTACCTAAAGTTCAGTCCACCTCCTCAAATAGCAACCAAGTGAAATGAGAAAAAGTTACGTGGAGTAAAATCCTCAACAATGAAACATGAAGCTGTTATTCTCTTTTTATGAACACTACTAAATTGCTTCAGAAAATGAAAGTGCTGTAAAAGAAATATTTCCACTGGGAGCCGGGGGTGCCCTGTGTGAAATGGCCACATAGAAATCTTCTGCGTGAAGAAGCTTTAAAGCTTTGAATACGTTTTAAGCTATACCTTTGGTTAATTAGAACAGGTTTTTTTCCGACGAACTTCCAGTTTTTCTGTCTAAATGATATCCTGCTTAAGTCTTTTAAAACTGAAAATGTATTCCACAATTTCTAATAAACTTGATATAGACCATTTTGTAGTTAATGGAATTCTTTTTTTAAATTACTTTTCAATTTTCACTTGTTTGAGCGCTTAGAAAGCTGCAGATTGCTAAATTGAAGCTTAAATGAATTTGTTCTTTATAGAAGTTAAGAAGACACAAAGCCTTACCAAGCAATTTCACATTTAATTAAAAATAAAAACTAATTTAAAATGATGCAGGAAAAGGTACTATTTAAATCACACAACTTTCTTTTTTGCTGTAGCTGGATGAGGCTTGAATATTCTAAACTCTTCAATGCAACTATTAAAATAAATAAAACCTCTGAGTAAAATATAGGCAAATCCAGTGTCGTCCTGGGTATACTTTTATTTTCATTATCTTGGTTTTTTTCCCCTTAAAAAAAGCAAATCTTAGCTTTATGGAAGGCTCTCTTTACACCTCCTATTTTGGTAGACACACTGGCAAATCCGAGTGTACCTTCTTGAAAAGTCTTCCTCCGGGGAAGAAAGGAGACGGTGTTAAATTCTACCTTTTGCCTTTCTCACGGCAGCACTTCTGACGCGGCACGGTGACGTTGTTGATGGAAATATCTATGCCAGTCCTCCGGGTTTTCCTGAATTTGTCTAGATAACAGAGAAAGACAACAGTCTGTTCCATCTGTAATTTTTTAAAGTTATAAAACTTTTTAAAAATCTGCATTAAATTAGCAACCGAACTAGTATTCCCTGCCTCCAAACATTTCTAGAATTAAGAATTATTTCTTTTCTCTAAAGAAATAATTGAAACGTGTAATTTTATGCAACCTTTTGCCCATATTTATGCACAGATACACAAACACAGTCATCGCAAAGTAGAACATTTTTCTAAAATACATGCCCCCAGTGTTTAAACAAAGAGTGTGTTTGGCCCGCCAACTTGTTATATAATAAAGACTTTATAAAAAAAAATCAGGCTTGGGATTCTTGGTTCTTTACTGAGCCTTGTATGGCAAGTGTATGTTATAATTAGAAAACAATATAGCGGGAGGGGAGCGTTTACTAAAGCTAATTCGATGCAATGCTCCACTTGGCGCTGATTGCTTAGGAGGTCAAAGGCACATGCTCTACCACACCCAGACTGACCTCTGCGTGCGAGTAGCCCTGGATGTTGGGAGCAGAACTGACGTCCCGTTGTCCAGGCACTAGGAACCCGCTCTCCCCGCACGGGAGCCCCAGCATTATTCCGTCTTCGCAGTTTCCTGGCACAGTCCGATCGAAGCGGGCTGTGCGGTCTCTGATTTCGTAACATAAGCGCTCCCTGCAGATGGGTGCCAGGATCACACCTGCCGTCCCCTGCTCCACGCACACCTGAAAACCCTGCCACGTCGTCTCTCTTTGAAGGAAAACAAGTTCGTGTACTTTTTCCGGGGTCATTACCAGAGTTGGCCGCCTGGGCTAGGCCCTGCACGACTCCTGCTAGTGAAGCTCTGCAGGTGTGCTCACTGTCATCTAGGTTAGCTGGGGAAACTGATGCCAAGGTCGCAACGCAATTAGCAGGGCCCCTCTCTCCTTTAATCAGATGCTAGCACCTCCTCGCTGTTTAGTGTCACGGCGAGCACAGTTACAAACAATGAAGGGCGTACTCTTGGAATAATTTTTAAGAAATCTCTGCTTAGTAACAAACATCAAATCCATCATTTTTAAAACAGAGGAATTTTGTTTTATTAACAAAACATTGGTCCTATTCCTGGTGTTTTATTCTGATTGTGGGAATTTTTTTTTTTTTTTGACAAAGCAATTTCTCTGCACAAGCAAACATTGTATCTTTTGTTTATTTTTGTTCATTTTATGTGAGACAAAATATGCAACAATCTTTTACTCAAGAGCAATTAGTTCTATTCCCGTTTCAGAAAATGATTAAACATACAGACTTGGAGATGAGAGTATTCCTTCCAAAATGACTGGCCATTAAGTTGTAAACATGACTTAGAGGTTATTTTCCTATAGCAAATAACTGTAATTTCCTTGAAATCTAGTTCTTTATGTAGTTAGAGTTACTTATGTATTTGAGGACTTAAATGTACTTTAGCATTTTATGTGCCCGTAGTATCTGCGTAAAACTTTGGTATTCAGAGCCTGGTGTCGCGTTCCCTCCCCGACACGTATAATTTTACCACCCTCTGCAGTGCACGTCGGCGTCCCGTGATAATAGCGTGAGATGCTGACGTGCCGGGGAGAAGGAGCGGAGGCAATCTGTGCCACGGCGGGCTGGGGATTTTCTTGTCCTGGACTCTTCCAGAGTCCCCGGATGAGGGGGGAGCCCGAGTTCTTACGGCAGAGGGAGGGTCCCAGTGTGTTTATTGATACAGAATGTTTGAGACGGACACACGGGCCTTTGCGTATGATCAAGCGACTTTCTGTGCAAATCTTACGGAATGTGGCATTCCAGACTTTAAAGGAAAGGGGAGATCACCATGGCAACGGCACACGGGGGCTGGAGATGGGGGGATCCCCTTGGGAGCTCAAAAGCAGGCAGATTTTTAAGCATTTGCAACTTAAAAAAAAGAAGAGGAAAACTCCACAGCTCTGCCAGATACATCCACGGGAATGGAATACGGTCAGAGGGTTCCCCAGAAAGACACACGCACAGCTGCAGCCTGCAGGACAAAGCACAGAATCGGCTAAAACAAAGGGCTGCGTCCGGCCTTCTGCACCGAGGAGGGAGACGCCGTTGCTGCCGAAGTTCCGAGAAGGAGCAGAGTTTGGGAAGGAGCCCGGGACTGGCCAGCAGTGTCCGGGCCAGGGGCTGCCCTGCCTGTCTGCTCTCGGGCACGCGGCTCCCGTCTGTCCCGGCTGGCGACACAGCTGACCGTGGCCGCGGGCTGCGGAGACACACCGCTCAGGGCCACGCAGCGCCCGGCCAACCCACCAGGGCAGGCTCAGGCCCTCAACACGCAGCAAGCCTGTCTGTGGAGAAACAGCTCGCTTGGGTTATCCCAGACATCTCTTAGAATTGCAAATGATAAAGCGAAGAGAATCACGTGTAAAAATGAGCATAAATGAATGTGATTTGTGGTCATAGCATCTGAAAGAGGAAAAATGGGGCTAATTCAAACACACTCCAAACTGAACCTTATTACAGCCCCTGCCCCCGCCCCGCTCTTTTGTTTAGGGGGAAAGGGCACATTCTGGGACTGTAGCGCCAGCCCGGGCCGAGCAGGCCGCGGGACACAGAGCCAGCACGTGCTGGCAGCCGAGTGCCCGTGTCCCTGCGGGAGCTGGACCGCGACCTGGGGCCTCTGCAGGGCTCAGAGGCGACAGTGCGGGGCGTGGACGTCAATCCATGCAAAGGCAGCACCCGCTTCCCTGGAAATCCCAACACGGCAGCGAGCCACGGGCACAGACTCTTCCTGGCCGTGTCACCACTCACGGAGGGAGGGCGAGGCCGGGACTCGCGTGCGTCAGAAGTTGTCGCTGTTCTGGGCATTTGCGGCAAGGTCAGGGCAGCCCTGACTTCCGGTGCGGGGTGAGCCCTGCCGCGCACGGCACACCCGGACGTGAGCACCCCGCCGTTATTTCACAATGCCTGTGATAGGCAAAGCTCTGGCATTTAAAACAAAAATATTTCCAGTAGAGATGACGAGTGTGGGATCCTGGCCTCAGTGGCCTCAGTGACCTCAGCCTCGTGAAGCAAGGCATCGGGGGAGGGCAGGGAGGGGGCTCTGGTGACCTTGGCAGGGCCTGGCTTGGCTGCAGGCTTATGACCTGGGGTGACCCGTTTTGCCTCTGAGTCTCTATTTTCTCCTCTGCAAAATGGGTCTAATACCTTCACCTCCAGGGACAAGCAGAGGAGACAGACGGAGTGTCGGCGGGGGTGGGCGGGGAGAGGTGGAAGGTAAGGGGACTTCGATAAGTGGCCTTTCTTCTTCTAATTGCAAAAACGACATGTGGTTGTCCTAAAGGTACTTAAGAAAATGAAGAGACATGTAAAGGAGAAAATAAAGGTATTTTCTAACTCGGTGAAAACGAGAGAGCTTTTAATAACCTCTCCTCCTCCTTCCCCTCCCCCTCTCACTGGCAAACGGACTCATGATGTACAGTTTTTTTCTTGTAACAAAATGCATGTAACGTAAAATTTACCACTTGAACCATTTGAGGTGTGGCATTCAGTGGCATTAAGGACATTCACAGTGTCGCGTCACCATCACCGCTGCCCATCTCCACGTCTTTTCATCTTGTAAAACTGAACGGTGTCCCCATTAAACACTAACTCCCAGCCCTCTGCCCCAGGCCTGGCACCGCCATTCTGTTTCTGTCTCTCTGAGTTCGACTCCTCTAGGGACCTCGCGCAAGTGGAATCATACGGCACTGTCTTTTGGCGACCGGCTAATCTCACTTAGCATGACGTCCTTCAGGTTCACCCAAGTCATAGCCTGTGTCAGGATTTCTTCCCTTTTTAAGGCTGAATAACACTTCACTTTATGTACATGCTACATAGAATGGATTCTACTTATCCGTTCACCTGCGGGTGGGCATCTGGGCTGCTTCCGCCACTTGGCTGTTGTGAATAGCGCTCTTAGGAACGTGGGTGCACTGGTATCTAGGGGAAACGCCCAGAGAGGGAACTGCTGTATCCCGGGCCCATTCTGCTCAATTTTTGGAGGAGCAGCCACACCGCGTCCACGCAGCTGCGCCATTCCCACAAGCAGCGCCTGCGCAAGGCTCCAGCTTCCCCACATCCTGGCCAACACTCATGATTTCCAGGGTTTTTGGTTTTGTTTTTTATATGTGTAATAGTCATCGTAACGGATGCAAAGCGGTACTGTACTGTGGTTTTGGTTTATAGCTCCCTAATGACTAGTGACGTCGAGCATCTTTTCATCTGCTTTCTGGACATTCGTATGTCTTCTTTGGAGAAATGTCTATGTAAGTCCTTTGTCCGTTTTTTAATTGGGTTGTTTGATTTTTTGTTGTCTTTATATACATAATTTTAAAGGGCTCTTCTCACCTCCTAAGTGGGGAACACCTTTTCCTGTAGATAAATGAGTGTCCGCAGCCCTGTTTCCAGCCTGGCTTTCCGCCTCCTTTCCGTGCTCTTGCCCCTGAGACAGGGAGCCCGCGGCAGTCAAGAATGCGGACCCGACCCAGACCCAGCCTCCAGCCAGCTGCCGTGAGTTCCTGGGCAAACGGCCTTCTCCGAGCGTCAGTTCTCTCACACGCAGAATGGAGATTTAGTAGTGCTCGTACATACGTTGTGTGGACTGAACTATTGATCTACGCGAAGTCCTCAGCACCGTACCGGGGACACGGAACACCCTGAAATCGTTAGCTTCGCTATCGTTGTCCCTCATTCCAAGCAGTAAGTCTTGGTTCTAGTCAAGGGACCCGGGAGACTCTCTGGGGAGGAGGGGGCTCCTGGATATTTGGACAGAGAGAGGACAGCCCCTGACGTCCACTCCAGTGGCTGGCAGGAGCCCCAGCGCCCACGCGCCTGCCGCACGGCCCACCCCCCTTCCTGCCCACTCATCTTGTCCCCACACGACTCCCCTGGGGTCAGTAATATTGTCATCTCCATTTGTGGCTGAGAAAACTAAAACCTTAGAAAGATCAAGTCACCATCCAAAGCCACTCAGCTGCCAGGGGCACGGCCAGGATGTGACCTGGAGCCGCCCACCAGCAGAGCCATCACCTTCACCCGCCCTTCAGCAATGGCATCTCCTCACCTCAAATTGCGCTATGTGATGTGCCAGAATTTACGTCTTGATTGAGGTGGTGGTTACACAACTTTTGACATTTATCAACACTAAAAAAGGATGAATTTTACTGAAGGCAAACTTTGCTTTAACAAAAATAGGGAAAATAGGCTACAACATATTCTCGAGTTTGCGCAAACTTTTTTTGTTGTTTAAAGGCATTTTAGTGATATTTATTGTACCGTTGATATGGTCACCAAGTCAAGAGGCAGCTAGAGGCTGATTTTGTCAAAACCCACTTTGTAGACTGCAACGTGGGTGTTTCCAGTCAGCAGGGCCTTCCTGGAAAAGGCGGGGCTGAGGAGAAGCCACAGGGTGATGGTGACGGCAGATGCCAGGCTGGGCCCTCCCAGGTTGCATGAGCCGACTCTGCAAGTCTCACCTGGAGCGAGCACCTGCCGGGAGCTGGTGGACTGCACCCCCGCCCACCTTCGCCCTGAGCACTGTCACCAGATCCCTCTAGCTTTAAAACACTGCTCTTCTTTGAGAATCACAAAATTGTCATCAGATTCCGCCTTGGTCTCAGTTAAGGTAACTGAGAGGTCCCTGGTGCTGCAGTTTTGTTCTGGATGTGTTTGCACTCTTGCTTTATGGGGAGGATATTTGCAGAGAAGAGACCTGCGAGCAGTCATGCATGTGTGTTGGATGACGGGTGCCACAAAAACAAGGTGGCAGAGAGCTTTGCTGGTGGCCCTGTCTTCCTCAAGGAGATGCCTCACTAGAACACCCACATAGCCCCCGCAGTGGGTAGACACTAGTCACCGCGCCCACCGACATCACAGGGCCCTTCAGGTCCCCTCTGTGCCCTGTGCCTGCATCTCAGTCCCTGGACCACCCCTGGTCTGCCAGAGCCCTGCTCTGTGCTGGCCTCTCACTAAGCCCGTCCGGCTGTGTCCCATCCTTCTGTGACCCGTCTCCTGCGCCTTTCCCACTGACAATAAGCCCCACCTCACTCTGCTGTTCTGGAAAGGGGCCCTCAGCTCAGCCTGGGTGGGCATCACAAGGATGTGGGCCTGTGACATGCACGCTGGCAGTAGACAGAGTACTTGGGTGGCTTTTGAAGTCACTGTTGTTGAATCAGCGCTGCTGGCACCAAACACACACGCACATTCTTTCTGCTGTTTCCACATTTTGAACAAATTCAGTATAACCAGGATGGAAGGTGACCTTAAGAATCTCTCTCCATATTAACTATTTTAAAACCACATCTCATTTTCGATGAACCACTGCCTATGTCTTCTTGATCTGAAGGTTAGGGAAGGTTGGGGATTTCAGGTTAGGGAGGTGAGGGGATTACGTTACATCTTGGTTGTGCTGGCGGTTACAGAGCTGCGTACATTTGTGGGGACTAAAAAGGATGAATTCTCCTGAACAAAAACTATGTCTTAACAAAAAAATGGAAAAACAGTAGGTTGCAAAATGAAGAATTCAATAGATTGAACAGATGTTTGAGCCACAGGACACCAGCAGCACACGGCTGACTTTTCCACGTAATGGGCTGATTCATGGGCTCTTGGATAAGAAACCAACGTCCAGCCCCACGTTTGACCCGTGGGAGCAACGCCCTTCGTCTTCCCATCTCTCCTCCTCTGCTGGGAAGCACTTTCTTTCCCTTTGTGGAACTCACCCTCCCCCCTAATTCGATAAAGTTCAGAAAACTAAGGTTATCCCCAGTTTTGAAGTGTGTTCACATGGGCTTCTCTCTCCCCTAGTCCTAAATGGAGCGAGAACAAAGGTTTGGGTCCCGGGCAGCAGGCAGGTGGGCAAGGTCAGATGAGCACCCACAGAGGGGAGCCACCCAGATGTAGCTCTTGGAGGCCCACCTCAGCCATTCCAAGAGCAAAAGATGCTTCATCAGGAACAGGAAGAATGCTTACCCCATCCCCAGCAGACACCGGGCGTCTGAGACAACTTCGTGATAAGATTGCTTTATTCGAGGTTATGGGTTACTCTTGCAGCCCTGAACACAGCAGCAGGCGGCGTGTATGGTGGAGGAGGTGCCAGAGCAAGGAAGAACTTGCAACAGCTGTGGTGCCAACGGTGGGCCGCAAACAAGATGGTGGTCAATGCACGCCTCCCACCAGGAGAGCGGTGTGATGAAGGAAGCGGGGGACGTTCCATGGCCCCTGTTCCCCCACTCAGCCCAGCTCTGGGTCTGCACCAACCATGTGAGAGGGGAGCCTCCGGGGGAGGGACTGGAGTGACAAGACCAAGGCCAGCTGTTGGCTGTGGGGAAGAGAGACCGTGCGGAAGCCATGGGGTCCACGGTCCACACGGGAGGCGTGCAGAAAATTGAATTTGTAGTGAAGAAATTGTACTGAAGAAATCAAGCTTTTAAAACGTCACCTCAAAATGCAGATAAAAAGAAAAAATAAGAAAATGACGAGAGAAATAATAATAGACAAAGAAGACAGAGAACAAAGATCCAACTCATGAAAAATAGTAATTTCTTTAAAAAAAATGGGGGAAATAGAAGGCAAATCAAATTTGTAATAGAATAATATTTTCCTGAGCTATTTGAAAATACCATTTTCAAATATTTGAAAATCTGTAGTCTCTGGTTCCAAATCTGTAGATTCAATCCACCATGGATAGAATTATTTTTTAAAAAAACCATAAAAAACAAAATAACAATAAAAATAATACAAATAAAAAACAATTCAGCGTAACAGCTATTTACAGAGCATTTACGCTGCATTGGGTGCAATAAGCGATCTAGAGGTGATTTGAAGTAAACAGGAGGACGTGCGTTGGCCACATGCACATACCGAGCATTTTCTGTCAGGCGCTTGGGCATCCTGGGATTTCGGTATCTGCAGGGTCCCGGAACGTCCCCGAAGGATACTGAGGGATGACTGTGCCTGCGTATAGAAGTCGAGAGGGTTCATCCACTCGGTGCCCGCCTTGTTCACATGCCAATGAACATGTGGAAGGCAGGAAAGGAGGGAGGGAGGAGGGAAGGATAAGAGGAGACGACCGAAGAGAGTGAACATGGAACCTGTAATTGATTATACCATGTTTCTAGATAAGAAGACTAAATACCACAAAAATGTAAATTCCTTCTAAGTTAATTCAAATTGAAATTTCCTTTGGATTTCTCTAACTTCATACACATAAGTGCATTGGGAGAAGTCGTGTGAAAATGACTTCAACAAATAAGGAAAGAAAATGAAGGGAAGGGAAGGGAAGGGACTAGCCCAGCTGGACGGGACGACAACTCTGAATCCACTGTGATTAACTACATTTCTGGTCATTATGAAGGACCCAGTAGTCGCGAGATCTGTCCATGCCGGCTCCAAACACTTAGAACTGCTGATTTAAATTTAAAATATTGAGCCAAGAAAATAAGCAAGAAAAGGAAATCTCCAGTTCCCAGAAGTCAGCAGGAGACCATAGCCGGAGCAGCCGGCAGGGTCTCGGGGCACGTGCAGGTGGGCTGCAGTTTCCACAGTGGTGGTGGCTATGAGAGACCGTGACCAGCAAGAATCTAGAATTTCCCTTCTTATTTAACTCTAGGGAATGATAATTTGGAAAGTTCTACACCACGCATGAGCAGAGAGCATAAAAACCCATGTTCTGGCCCCGGGTCATGGCCTGGAAGCAAGTGAGCTTAAAAAGCCTGTGAGGTGAGAAGACACTCGGCCGCGCTACGTGCAGGCGCGAGGCCCGAATCCACACGGCCACTCCCGGGATGCGGAGACAGAGGAGAATTAGCCGCAGCTGAGTTCAGTGTTGACCAAGATAGACCACAGAAGCCACTGCCCTACAATGGGAGTATTCACTCCCAGGGAACTAGAGTTAATAGAATAATCTGAATGAGACTCTAAACTAAAAATACTTGAAGTATTCCAAGATATGAAGAAAGGGAACGAATCCTTGTCTTGGTCCATTCTTGCTGCTTCTTGGGTCATTTTTAATTAATAGGAACTTATTTCTTACAGTTCTGCAGGCTCGGAAGTCCAAAACCAAGACGCCGGCAGATACGATGTCTGGTGAGGGCCGTTCTCTGCCTCCCAGACGGCGCCTGGCTGCCGTGTCCCCACACGGCAGGAGGGACAGAGGCTGAGTCCTCACATGCCGGAAGGGCGGAAGCAGGAGGCAGTCCTCCGCCGCTTCCATAAGGACGTTAATCCATCCACGAGGGTGGGGCCCTCATGGCCTAATCCCCTCCCGGGGGCCCCATCTCTTAATACCGTCACTTTGGGAGTTAATTCCAACACATGAGTTTTTGAGGGACACATATATTCAAACCACAGAAATCCTTAAAACAAGAATAGACGATTATGAAACAAGAACAAGCAAATGTGAAAAATAATCAAGTAGAAACCTTAGGTTTCTAAAATTAACAAATAAACCTCCCATAGTAGACATGAGGTAGCCGAAGAGAGAAACACAGTCACGTAGCACGTAACATTGTCTCGGTCAGTGACGGGCGCATGCATGACGGTGGTCCCATAAGATCATAATGGAACTGAGAAATCCCTATCAGTAAGTGACGTCGCAATCTCACAGCACAAAGCATCACTCCCGTGTGCGTGGGGACACTGGTGTAAGCACCGCACTGCTCTGCTGGCTGCGTGACAGCACGGTGCGATTGCGTACAGCGTAGAGTACTTGCTAACATAAGTGCCTGCGTTCCTGGTGTACGTATTTACATCTGTGCCTTTTATCCTTATTTAAGCATACGCTCCTTCCACTCAGTAAAAACAGCTGTGAAACAGCCTCGGGCAGGTCCTTCAGGAGGTGTCCCAAAGAAGGCACTGTTGTCACAGGAGGTGACAGCTCCACGCCTGTTACTGCCCTGCAGACCTTCCCACGAGACACAATGTGGAGGGGAAGACGGCGACGTTGACGCCCCTGACCCTGTGCAGGCCGAGGCCAACGTGTGTGTTTGTGTCCTGGTTTTTAACAAAAACTTTAAAAGGTAGAAAAAAAATTTTTTTAATAGAAAAAATTTTATAGAACAGGGAAGGATATGGAGAAAGAAAATGTTTTTTTGTATATCTGTACAATATTTTTGTTTTAAGCTAAGTATTATTACAAAAGAGTCAAAAGTTAAAAAATTTAAAGTTTATAAAGTAAAAATATATGGTAAGCTGAGGTTAATTAATTATTGAAGAAAGAAAAATTTTTATAAAAATTTAATAGCAATTATTTTTTATTTTATTTTATTTTATTTTTTATTTTATTTTTATTTTTTATAAAAAAATAATAGCAATAGATTTAGTGTACCACAGTGTTTATAAAGTCTACAGTAGTGTACGGAAACGTCTGGGCCTTCACATTCACTCAAAGAGCTACCAGGGATGAAAACATCTACAACCACGAACACGAGATGAAGGCTGTTGTGCACATGTCGTCAGTGAGGCTGGACGTCCGGCCCCGTGGAGTTATATCCACAATTCTTACATTGGTCGGATCCGAGGACAGACAGACTTCGCAGAACAGTTAACGTGGAAAGAGAGAAAAGAAGTGAATATCTGATAGAGGTCGCCCCATACAGCAAGGAAGCCTGGTAGGATTAGTCAATAAACTATGTTCATGTAGCTGGTTGGCTATTTAGAAAAACAAACTACTTATTTCATAGAAGCACCAATATTAAGATTAAAGAGTTAATTTAAAAATAATAATAGCAAAAAATGCTACACGAGTAAATTAAAAAACGTGTTCAAAGTTAGTGATGGTCAGAGAAATGCAGACCAAAGCAATCAGTTTGCACAAGCAGAGACTTGCGAGATGGGAACGCCCAGTGCTGGGACTCAGGTGGGGAGTGACCAGGTGCCCTTGCGGGCGTTGGCAGGGAGGGGCATTCAAGCTGCCGGAATGCTCTGGGGAAGCTATTTGAAAATACGTATTAAAAATGATCACCTGTCCATTACCTCTGCCCCAGGACTGCCATGATGGATCCTTTACTTTAAGGAAAGAATAAAGAACAGAGACGATGATGCCTGTATGAAGGAGCTCACTGCAACCTCATTTATGGTAATGGACTCTGAGAACAGCCACGATGTCTGTCATCAGAGGCATGTCTTCAAATAAATAACGGGAAATTAAGTGGTGAAATATTATACTATCCATGCAAACTGTTTCCCAAGAAACAGTTTTTAATAGCAGTAGAAAATGCACATGGATAATGTTAAATGAAGAAAGCAGATTATGTTGCTGCACACAGGAACGCAGCCAGGGCTCTTGTGGCGTGCGTTGCCACCCAGCGCTTGCGGCAGCGATCTCTGAGCCGTAAGTCACGCGAGACCCCGTCGTCCTGTTTACATTTTCCTTTGTATTCATATTTTCCAAGTTTACTGACACATGTATGACTGTTTTATGAGCATAACAAACTCATGAATGATTATTTAAATAATGCTAAATATCTGATAGAAAGAAAATCCCTTGACTTACAGCTGCTCTGTGCTTTAGGAACAGCAGTCCATGTTGTGCTAGGTCCCCGTGCCACCGGGTGTCAGGAATGGGGTCTGGGGAGACAGATGCATGTGGAGCAGCTGTGAGCAAGTGACTTCAAGGACAGTCTTCACACGGGGACCAGCCATATGGCCAGAAGTTTCCAGAAGAGCACGCACCCTTACCTCTCAGCCCTGTGTCCTTGAGCCAAGCCGCCTGCCACCTTCTCTCCTCCCCACAGAGGACTCCGGCTGGACTCAGAACTGGGACGATTACACTGATGCTGCCAAAAAGGAGACCAATTAGTACGAAGTGAATACGTCCCCCCAGGGGAGATGGAAGAAGGCCACCAGAGCACTTCTCTGATGGCGAAAACACAGCGCGGTTTCCGGCATCCTGGGGCAGCCGCAACCAGAGATGAAAGCGGCCAGAGGACGTCCCCGCAGCCTCCTGGGCCGGGGCCGACCGGGCAATTAGACCTCAGCATTTATTTATGGAGCTAATTCTGTGTGTATTGCTCCCATTTCCGTCTGCAGATAAAAAGCAGAGATAATCAGCTTCGCACTGGCCCTGGGTGCTCCGGGAGCCGCACGCAGGGACCACTTTAAAGCGGAGGGTCCCGTGGGGCTGGTTCTGAATCCCAGGGATCCCGCCCCACCACAAACCACCCGGACTCCCCTCGAGTTCTCGCAGCTCAGCGCCGAGGCCCTCCCCGGTCCCTCACTCCAGCACGGTTCTGCTCGCCAGCGACGTCCTGGCCGTCCCGGAGATTATCAGTAAAACAGAAACCCGCCTCCCAACCTGTGCCAGCAATTCCTCCAGCAAATGCACGTTCTTTGGGAGCCTTCTTGACACCGTACGGAGTCTCCCCGCACAGCACGGACAGGCCGTGAGGGGATGGCTGGGGACAGTCAGGAGTTTGAACATGTAACGTGATTGTTTTCTGTGAAGTTTTCTTGCCTGTCTTTGGACATGTCATTATTAGCATTAGGGTAAAAATCTAAAAAAAAAATAACTCACATGGCAAAGATAGCAGGGTAGTAGCTGATGAAACGAGTACAGTGAGTGTAAAATTATTTTTGAGCTAATTGAAAAGTGGGCGGTCTATTTCCCCCTCAGAAATAACTGCTGCCTCTTCAAACCCAAAATTAAAATACCAGAGAGAAACAGATTACCTAATATGTTTTGAAATTTAAAGTTAATTTTGTTATTTTAAGAATTTAGAGGGTGTTTTTCCTGCTCATAACGATTGTATATCAGCTTCCTCTAGAAGCTTTTGAAAGTCCCCTCACGCTAATCGCACTGCCTTCTTCAATTAAAAAAATACTTACAAGAACATGAAATGATTAGTAAATTCATACATACTCTATAGTCAGCACCGCCACGAGGACTTTAAGTATCGAGGAACACGGGCCCCAGGGGGACGAACCAAGTCCCCTGCTGCATCCTTCTGGGACCAGATCCGGTATGTTGTGAGAATAAAAATGGTGATTCTCCTACAGATTGTAAGGGCTCATCTGTGCTAGCGTCACTGCATTATACAAATAAAGTAAAAGGGCTTCGAACATATAATAATCTTACTATTTGAAACAGATGAGAAAAATCTAGAAGCCTGAAAGGATGGCAAACAAGTCAATTTTTAATTTCAGTGTTTAGAGAGGCAGTCTGGGTGGTTAGAAAGGATAGCCTGGCCGTGGGTGGGTGCATTTCACCCCCAAATAAGCCATGTGTGCTGGAGAGGTCTGTCGTCTTCACGCTTGTCCAATTTACCTTCCAAAATGCAAATGTATGCCTATCCCGTTCTCTGAGCAGTTACTAATCATTTCGTGGTGGTTGTATTGTTACAAATAGAGTATTAACTAAGACATGCTGAAGGAACTAGAAGAAATAGCTACTTGAAGATTTGGTTGTTAACTTTCTGTAAAATGAAGTCGTCCCCACCCCCACTGTGGATCTCTGTGTAGGGGAGGAGGGAGAATCCCTGTGAGCAGCTGCCACCTGTCCCAAGAGGTGCAGGTGCTCAGGTGGGCGTGGTCGTATCCAAGCCCCGCCCCCCACCCCCGGCCGTGCCATTCCCCAGCCCCCAGGAGCTGGGCGTTCACGCAGTGACCGGCCTTGGCAGGGTCTGTGACCCGTGGGCTTTCCTGAAGTGTCCTGGCGGGGGCAGGTGAGCCGCTGGGCTGTGGGAGAGGCTGTTGTCGTCAGCACCTGCTGACGTCTTAACCTGCCCTGGGCTGCAGCCTTCCTGGAGGCCTGAGCTCAACTTCTTAGCACGACAGAAAGGCTACTTCAGCATGACCCCGGCTCTGGAGTTAGCACTTTGGTGGCATAGACGGTACCTCCATTCCGCTCCCAAGCCCCAGTAAAAATTTCCGGAAAGATCGCCCTGCGTCTAATGCACTGAGATTACCGACGGAGGCGCGAGTGCCCACAGTGAGAGGTACGCGGTGGGTGATGCTGGCTGGCTGGGAGGGGGCGTCCCACCAATCCCACGGCCAAGGCACAGAGTTGGCCCCAGTCGGAAGCCAGGGAACAAGCGAAAGAGCATCAGCGAGGCAGCCATCCCTGAAGTGTTAACATCGAAACGTTCGCCCGAGAGTCCACTGCTCCGGTGGACGCTGCTAGACGGGGTGGCGGACGTTCCCTGGCCCGTCTCCCTCCCTCTCTCCACACTCCACACACTGTCCGGAGTCCGCAGAGGGGCTCCCCTGCCACCCGGAGCAGGCGGAGGAAAGCGACCGGCACACCCCGCCCCGACTTCCTCTTCATCTCCGCCCGGAGCAACTTAGCCAACCCTTTTGTCCACAGTCCCCTCCTTGCTGTGCCCCGGGCGTCCTAGCTGACAGCAGACGTGCCTGCCAGGGCATTTTGCTAAGCTCCACTACCCCACAGAACAAGCCATTCTCCTAGAGGTAGAAGCTGCGTTCGGTGGTGGTTTTCAATAGAGGAGAAGATGACTTATCTACGGGTGCAAACACCAGCTGCTTGTCACTGCACACGGCAGGCAGGGACGGCGTGGTCCCCCACATCATGACGATGTCACCTCAGGTCCACACCCTGCGGACGGGGTGGCATTCCTCGTGGATATGTGGTTAATGTCGTGGTCTGCTGCTTAGAAGGTGGGTCTCCAGTCCAGGCAGAGCAATCGACTCCCCAGCAAAGAAAAACTCTCATCTTTTTACATTGAAAGACGTTCTTTAGTCATTTAAAACTTTTCAGTGGCAAACGGAATACATACAGAAGTGTGCACACAGAAGTGTGCACAAACTAAGCACACCAGGAGACCAGCCCCACAATTACAGAAGTCCCCCTGGGGCTGCTGTCCAGTCATTACCCCTCTCCAACGACAACCAGGACCCTAACTCTTCATAACGTAGATTAGTGCTGCACTGGATTCGCTTTTCAACTTTGCGTAAACTAAATTGCGTAGTGGGTACGCTTGTGTGTCTGGCTTCCTTCACGCTACGCTGTGTCTGGGAGATCCGTCCAGGTACGGGCAGAACACCCTTCCTCACGGCTGCATGCTGCTCTCTTGGGTGACTGGACCACACTTTACACCCTGAGGGACATTTGAGTAGTTTTATTACTAATAACGTTCACGTAAACAACCTCTTTGCCATTTAAAAATAAATAAATATAAATTGCAAATTTCGGTTCCCTGGGCAAGAGCTGATGAGTAAACTGTTTGCACTGCGCTGACATCACATAACTGTTTCACTGCTGCAAAACGATGACCCGTACTTAGTACAGTCATTGACTGAGGTGGATCATGTCTTTATTTTCAGTAAAATGAATGTGTTCTGTGTGCGTGAGAGGGAGGGAGAGAGGTTTAAAGCAACGCACACTTGTTGTCGCAGTCGCTGTGGGCCAGGAGCCTGGACTCGGCCTGACTGGGCCCTCCTGGGGGTGCTGAGTGCTCATCTGGAGCTTGGAGTCCTCGTCTAAGCTCACGCGCGTTGTTGGCAGAATGCAGGTCGTCGTGGTTGTGGGTCTGAGGCCCCCAACTCCCGGGGGCTGTCCCTCCCCGTGGCCGTCCACAAAGCAGCTGCCGGCTTCTCGGAGGTCAGCAGGAGAACGTCCCTGACACCTTTCTAGGGCTCACCTGACCAGCTCAGCCCGCCCAGGATCGTCTCCCTTCCATGGATCCCACCGTTGCCAGGAGAAGGGGACCACAGGGTGTGGACACCCTGGTGGGGACTCATGGAGGCCATGGGAGTCCCCGAGCGGCTCTTTCTATCCCCGCGCCGTTTCCCTGGCAAGCCGGTGTCAGTGGCCATGTTCTCACCAGGTGACTCACAGGTCTGAAGTAGCATGTTCCATGTTTTTGCTCTTCCTACCGTTCTTCCTTCCTCATGTTCCCAGAGTCTTTCATTTTCTTTCTGTTTCGCGAACTCCCTTTAGGCTTTCTTTTAGGGCAGGCTTGCTGGCAGGAAATTCTCTTAGTTTTCCTTATCCGAGCACGTCTTTACCTTCCTTCGTGCATTGCAGGGGCAAGGGGTGCCACCCCACCCGCTGTCCCCCAGCCCTCCCGCTTCTCCCCGGGTGGGACTCCAGAGGCTGGAGCATGACCGAGAGCTCTCGTTGTCGTACTGGCCCTGTGCTCTCCGTGTCGGGGCCGATACTCACTCCTCAGCTGCCATGACGAGGTTCCACAGCGTGGCGACATCCGGGAACAGAGGTTTATTCCTGCGCAGTTCTGGGGGCCAGAGGTCCAGGGTCCAGGCACTGCCGGTGCCACACGTCCCTCCTTGCTTCCGCCAGTCCCCAGCGGCTGCGGCTCTACCTGGCTGGCGGGTGCCCATCTTCACGCTGCCTCCTCCTCTTCCCTCCGCGTCTCTCCCCTTCCGTCTCTTACAAGGACACTTGTCGTCGGATTCAGGGCCCACCAAGGTGTTCTCATCTTGATTTTAACTTAATTACAGCCTGCAAAGACCCTCCTACCAAATGCGGTGACTCGCAGGCTCTGGCATGCCACGTGGATGTGTCATTGAGGCCACCGTTCGATGTACCGCAGGGCCCTTTGCTGGGAGCACAGACACCTGCTTCAAGTCCAGAGTGCCAGCTCCCCGTCAGCTCCCGGGACCGCCCTCTCTCCCCGGGACTCCGATGACCGTGGTTAGCTTGTCCCAGCCCGTCCAGGAACAACGCTGAGGCCTGGTGCAGGAATGGCGGCCGAGCTCGCTCTGACACTTCCCCCACGTAGCAGGAACTTTAGACCCAGCTAAGGATGATATGAAACACTCCAGCGATAAAGACATTGTTTTTTCCCAAGGCATCTGGAAGTTGGAACGAGAAAGTCCTGCAGTTGACTTCGCCACATCCGAGTGCGGGTGATTCACGGAGGAGCAGCCTTGGCTTGGTTTTCACTCCAAGGGATGTTTACGAGAGTTTAAGCTGTTGCCTCTCAGAGTCCTTTAACATATGGCCCCTCGCTGCTCACGGAGCCCGCCTCTTCGTTTAATAGCATGGTAACATTCCCCAGCCGTATCTCAGGGAACATCGCAAGGGTTAACAAATTCCGATTTGCAAATCAATTTCAGACCTACTGGTCTGCAAGGAAAAGATGTTATTTTATTTGCTAATTAAAACCATTTCCCTACAATTTTGCTTTCTTCCCTAATTTGAATAACAAAGAGAGAGATAGAACCACATCTGTTGAGTCTGCTCAGATGTTTCCGAGTATGGGCTGGAGGAAAACACCGAGAGCACGAGCGCAGACACCACGGAAACCAGCCACGTGCTGATTGGTCAGAGCCCAGTGGACAAAAGCGTTTCTGTCTCTGCTCGCAGTGAAGTTTAGCTCCCCAAGTGCAGGCTGGGCCTTGTGCTCACTTTTGCTCCTTCGTGACCAATTGGATCAGTGTCATCCTGGGTCACAAATACACCTTCTTCCTTCCACTTGTCCTCAACTTTGATCATCAATGCAAAGTGCAGGTGACATCAGAACACCCGGGGTCAAAGGGAGAGGAGACAGACAGACGTACAGCAGGTTAATGTTAAGTTAATATGAGGTGAACTCTGAATTCTTAAATGATCTTGACAAGACACTCCTAACGCAAACAATGCAATTTGTGATTCCACATCGCCGAGTGAGCCAGCGGACGTCTTCCTTTCACTTCTCATCTCAGCCGTTTGGCATCTTGGATGCTGGTGCTACTTCCTGACTCTTTCCTGTGTCTTGGTCTTCGTTGGGACTAAGAAGGTAGAAAATCCCACAGACCCAGGTGTGACTGCCGTTCTCGGTTCTGACGGACACAGCCTGTGTGCGTCCTGCAGGAGGCATTGGCTTTCTGGAGGCCACGGCCCTGGGAGCGCCCTGGACAGAGCACTCTGTCTGCATGTGAAAGCCTAGGCAGGAAACCTCCAAAGGAGACGGCCTCCCCTGGTAGCGGTGGGTTCTGGACGTGGCTGGCCAGTTCTCCGGGACCTTTCTGTCTTAGAAGCGCCGGAGCAAGTGCAGACAGCTGGATGGTGTCTGGGAGGCACGGGGTGGGTGGCACAAGTTTGTGTTTGTGCCCAGCAGGCTCCCCTCCTCCGAGCCACAGCAGAAGTGACACTGCCCCTCCTAGGCCGGGGGATGTGCGACATGGCAGGGCTGACCCCACCGTGGTTTCCAGTAAGCCCGGCTTACATCTCACATCCACCTTGACTCCTTTCTGCCTTGGCCGATCCGTCTCCAGGTCCCTCTGAGGCCTCCCGAGCACTGAGGACGGTGCCCCTGACGCCACCACACGCATCGCCAGGTGCCAGCTACTGTGCCGGCCCTTCCCCACGCCCTGCATGAAGCCCTCAGGACACCTCTGGGAGGATGAGTGAGATCAAACCCACATTGTAAGGGTTAGAAAACTGGGGCTCACACATGTGGGGTCGTTTGCATTAAAATGTAAGAAGGGCATTGGGGCCACGCCTCCCACGGCTTTCCTCTCCCCTCGCGCTGGCGCTCCCAGGCCAGCACAGCGCCTTCCTGCCCACGCCTCTGCTGCCAGCATGGCCAAGTCTAAATCCGCCATCCACCTTCTCCAGAAGCCATTCCTCCTCCAGTCTTTAAGCAGCAGCTCAAACGCCCTGGGGCACCCATCCCGCCCTGTCTACCCCTCCCCCCTCCCTTCCCGGGCGGTCACTCTCCTCTTCCCCAGACACCTCCCCCTCTCTCCTCGTGCCTGAGGACTTCCCCGTGTGCCCTCCTCCTGCCCGTGTCCTGCGCACCCTGGGACCAGGCATGCCCACCTTCCAGAGTCTTCCCTGAGCACCCATGACACAGGGCGCCCTCCGCAGCCACTGTCCACATTGTTCCTGTGGCACTTGAGGTGACTCACGTGGTCCTCCGTCTTTTCTCCCCAACCAGACCGAGCAGCTCCTTCTTGGTCTCCCCACCCACAGCGATTTCTGGGCTGTTTCTTTGACCAGTCAGACCCTCTCTCGCCAAGCTGCCCCCAGGTCCTCAGCAGCCCTGCCCGGGTGCTTCCCTGCCCTGGGACACGCGGGTGCACGGGCACGCGCTGGCCGGCTCCCAGGGTGTTCTTCTCTCCCCCATCCCATCTCCCTGCAAACGGGGCACGATCACAGCTGCATACACATCTGTCGTGGTGGTGGAGTCTGAATGTAAATTGACACCTGAGTCAGGCGCGGTGGCTGCGCCTGCAGCACCAGCTACTCAGGAGGGAGGCCGAGGCAGGAGGATCCTTTGAGCCCAGAGTTCGATCGTGCCACGGCACTCCAGCCTGGGTGGCAGAACTAGACCCTGTCTCCAAAATAATAACTGTAATAATACTAATTTCAAAATATAAACAAGTGAAGCCTCAATGCTTGTTTTTCCTTTTTGAGTTCAAATATGACAGAATCACAAAAGCGCCCCTTCCGTGGAAAGGTGGCATTTGTCATTATCACTTCTCAGCAGGAAAGACCTCACTGGAGGAGCTGTAGGGGACGCTGTCCCTGTGAGGCAAAGATCTCTAACCCATGATTCATGACACCAACCATTTCCTGCTGACTCCTCTACGTTTAAATCAACGTGACAATGTGCGTTCTCTGCCCATGTGCTGTCCAGGCCCGGATTCTTCGCAGGACCCGCGTCGTGATGTCAGCTCCCGGCAATGCAAGTTTGGGGAGTGAGTTCATGCACACGTGTCGGCGAGAGGATCAAAGTTGCTTGCGTGCTTCCACACGGGACGTCCTCCCAGAGGGTCAGGGCTCCAGCCCCCTTCTCTATAGAGAACTGGGGGGGGAAGCACAAACTCCACCAAAAAAGGGAGAAAGGGTCAGAGGGGAGTCGACTCAATATGAAGTATTTTCATGACCCAAAAAGATAAGGCAGGTTGGGCTGCAGAGAAGAAAGGAGCCAGAGAACAAGCACGAGCTGCAGGGTGACCAGCGCTGGCCTCGCCTGTCTTCTCCTGGAAGGACGTGAGCAGGCCCATGGTTCCTGGGTCTGTGCAGAGCCGCAGCTCACAGCTGCCCTTCAGCATCTGTGCACTTGACCCCGGACAAGTGGGACTCCAGGGTAAATCCACAGCGTGAGGCCGGCTGTCCTGCTGCATGCAGACCCCAGGTCTCAGAGCTTAGCCTCTCTGGGCTTGGGTCCTGTTGACACCGCTGAGCTAACCCATGCCTGGATCTAGGAGCAGCCTGGCCACGTGAGCCGGTGCCAGCGAAGCACCCCGGAGACTGAGTGGGCCGAGCAGAAGGCTTCTCCCAGGGCTGCTTTCCAAGAGCAGGATTGTGGCTGAGAAGAGTAAGGGTCAGTGCCCAGGGACCTGAGCAGTCGTTGCTCCAGGGGCGAGAGTGGGACACACAAAAGGTTGGGGGCAGGAACACATAGGAACAGTTCAGCGGGCAAGATCTGCAGTGTGCCAAGAAGCTTTGGCCATGCTGGGCAGCTGAGCCCCTGGGGGTAGGGTACCTGTTCAAGTTATTGTCCAAAAAGGTGACACTTGAGAGTGCAAATAGGGCATTATAATATTCACAGCAGAACGTGTGAGTCACAAAAGGGCTGCAGGTGGAAGGGGAGGAGCCAGGACCCCACTGGGCAGCTCCGCCAAGTCCCCACGTCTCAGCTCCTACCTAGGCAGGGCAGACACTGCTCTGTCCATGCGATTCCCTAGGCGCGTGGACAGGGTGCACTCTGTAAGATTTTACCTCGGGAAGGTTCACACGTGGAAAACACTAGTGGTCCCACCTGTGGGAATTTACAGCTTAGTTCCCCCCAGGACTCGGAAGGCTGGAGAAATCATTCCGGCAGAGAGACTCATCGGCTGCAAGTTGAAGTGATTTACAAGTCATGAGTGACCTAAAAGGCAATGTAAGTGCTTCTGCTGCCCACAGAGTCCTGGCCTGGGGAGGCCACCATGCCACGTCGTCACGTGTCTGAAACAGTGACCAGCAGGGAGACGGTTGTGATGAGGCCGCTGTGGGACGGGCTTTCCAAGTCGATGAGGGGAGTTCTGTTGGGCCGTGGAAAGCTATAAGAGAACTACTCTACTTTTCCTTGAACCAAGAGAAGAAGCCAGACAATCTATAAGACTAGAGCTTTTCCTGAGTCCCTCAGGGAGCTGAGGGCACAAGGCAAACAGTTGAACTGAATTCCAAAGGGTGGCAAGCTCCCTCAGAGGAGCACATGGATTATTCCGTGTTTGGCAAAGCATAAGAAGATGTATTGATAGTTACCATAAAAGCAAGCAAAACAGAAACAGCTGTAATTTAATGATTTCTTAAATGCCGAGTATGGATGTATTGGGCTGAGTGGTGGTCCCCAAAAAGACATCTCCACATCCTAATCCCTGGAACTTGTGAGTTTATTTGGGAAAAATGTCTTTGCAGATGACATTAAGGATTTTGAAATGAGATCATCCTGGATTATTCAAGTGGACCCAAAATCTACCGACAAGTGCCCTTGTAAGACACACAGAGGAGACAGGCATGGAGGAGAAGTGATGCGAAGACAGAGGCAGACATTGGAGAGATGTGGCCACAAGCCAAGGAAGCCAGTAAATGCCGGAACTAGAAGAGGGAGGAATGGAGTCTGCCCTACGGCCTCTGCAGTGAGTAGGGCCCTGCCGACATCTTGATTCCAGGCTTCTGCCCTCCAGAACTGTGAGAGAAGGAATTTCTAAGTGCATGGTAATTTGTTACAGCAACCTTAATAAACTTAAACAAGGGGCTGCCGTGACAATTGAGAATCCCTGGCAAGTCTGGACCCAAGGGAGTCTCCACTCACTAACGTCTTCCCTGTGCCTTTACCGAGCACTTGACAGAAGGTCAGGAACAGGGAAGGAACCCTGAGAGTCTGTCTCAGTACTGCACAGACACGAAACCCTGCCTCCTTCACGGAACTGTCTCCTCTATGGTGCAAGAGCCACGGTGGGGGTGTGGGGCAGCCCCCAGGGCCCAGGAAAGATGCTGTACCTCTCAGGGAGGGGGATAAGCAAAGCCATCTCCCCTGCAGGAGTGTGGAACCCGGCTCAAGCACAGCACGCTGCACTGACATGAGCAGGAGGCTGCTGCTTGCAGCTGGGAGAGGACCAGGGAACTCTCTCCCACCCAAGACCCTTCCAGACATTAACTAAGCTGAATTTGGCTGTCATGGGGGAAGGCAGGGATGCTGCCAAATCCCCATCCTTGAGGCCTAGATGCATACCTGAGACTGAGGCTGGAACAAGAGAATTGGGTAACCTCTCCTGACCCTACCATCAGGCTTGCACCAAGTAACTAGGAGAGGGTCAAGATGTGGAGAAAGCCCCTGTCTGCAGTGCAGATGTATAGGGCACATTGAGAGCTGAAGTTAGAGCAGAAACAGAGGAAAACTTAACAATGTTCCGGGCCCAAGTAAATACAGGGAAGCAGCAGCCCTCCAAAGAAGAAATTTGACTTCTGTAGTCACCAAAAGTAACTTCCAGCAACAAAAACTCCACATCCAACTAACTACTGAACAGGTTGACCCATCTCCCATGCCAACAGGAGACACATACTCATTTCCAGGCATAAATACTATTTAGATTAGTCTCTACTGTTATTTTACATATGATTTTCCATATTAAATAAAAAATTATGAGATACACAAAAGGGCTACAAAAGGTGACCCATTGTCAAGAGATAAAGCAATCAGCAAAATCAGACCCAGAGATGATCAAGATGTTGGAAACATCAGACAGGAATTTAAAATAACTATAATAAATATAACAAAAGATCAAGGATAATATGGACGACATGTATGAGCACATGAGAAATTTCAGCAAATAAATACTATAAAAAAAAGCCAACTGGAAGTGCTAGATATTTTTTAAAAAATACACTATCACAGAGATGAAGAGTTCCTTTGATAAGCTTATCAGAAATTTAGAGACATCAGAGGAAAAATGTTATTGAACTTGAAGTTAAGTCAATAGAAATTATTCAAGGTGAGATATAAAAAGGAAGAGCAAAGTTGAGGATTCCTACTACCTTACCTCAAGACATATGCTGAAACTGCAGAAATCTAGGCAGTGTTTTGTTAATGTAAGGACAGACATATATTAATGGGACAGAACAGATAGCCCAGAAACAGTCTACATGCACATGGTCAATCGATTTTTGACAAATTTGCAAAAAAAAAAAAAATCCAATTAGGAAATAATATCATTTTCAATGAATAGTGCTGGGACAATTGAACATCAATAGATAATAGAAATGAACCTCAACTATCACTCTACACTATATACAAAAATTAACTAGATATGAATCACACGCCTAAACAAAAGAGCTAAAGCAATTACAGTTCTAAAAGGAAATATATGAAAGATATTTTTGATATTGAGTCAGGCAAAGATTTCTTAGATATAATATAAAAAATACAAACCATAAAAGAAAAAGTGATGTATTTGACTCTAGCAAAACTGGAAACGTTAACTCTTCGAGAGACACTGTTGAAAATTTGAAATAACAAGATGAAAACCATGAAAGTGTTTTCAAAATACACATTCAATAAAAGACCTGTATCCAGAATTTACAAAGAATTCTTACAATTCGATAATGAAGAGATAAATGACCCAATAAAAACTGGGCCTAATATTTGAACACATACTTCACCAAAAAATAAAATAAAATAAATAAATGGCAAATAAGGACATTGAAAGATGTTGTATTACTGGAAATTTTTGTAATTCCAGAGGTAAAAGTGCTGGAAAGATGATGGGACATATGGAAAGGACACAGGAACCAACTGAAAGTGACCACCATGACCAGTACTGGGACAATGAGAGCAACAGAATAAATGATGATAATATTAGATTATAACCCACAGTGTAAAATAAACATGCCTGAGTCAATACTGAGATAAATAAACAATTGAATAAATAAACGGAGGAGGAACTGTTGGTCCTCACAGCAGGATTCTAATAGATGTAGAAGAAATAATGCAAATAGAAAATCACTACTGGGAACACCACAGTAGAAGTCGTAGGCAAGAACCATGAGGAGATGCTAAAGTTATTGAGTGAAAATAGCATGAAAAACAGAATAGTTGCCTAGTCTCAAAGAGTCTCCCCACAAGTCTTACTAATTTTATTTTTCTTTTTTTTTTTTTCTTTTTTTTGTGACAGAGTCTCACTGTCTTGCCTGGGGCGAGTGCCGTGGCGTCAGCTTAGCTCACAGCAACCTCAAACTCCTGGGCTCGAGCAATCCTACTGTCTCAGCCTCCCGAGTAGCTGGGACTACAGGCATGCGCCACCATGCCCAGCTAATTTTTTCTATATATATTTTTAGCTGTCCAATTAATTTCTTTCTATTTTTGGTAGAGACAGGGTCTCGCTCTTGCTCAGGCTGGTCTCGAACTCCTGAGCTCAGGACAATCCGCCCGCCTCGGCCTCCAAGAGTGCTAGGATTACAGGCATGAGCCACCGTGCCTGGCAAGTCTTACTAATTTGGAATTAGCAGTTTCCTTGCTAAAGGGGTAGGCATAACTTTACATGGAGAAACCGAGGAGACGCTTAACTAGTGATCGAAGTTGCATCACCAGGAATCGCACCGGTGGACGCCAGGAAGTGGACGTTGACACAACACTACGAACTAATCCACAGATTTGATCGAATATCGCCCGTTTTCCTGCTAATCTCCTTTTTCTGGTTGGGATCTAATCCTGGCTACTGCGTTGCACGTAGCTGTCCAGTTTCCTCTGAGCTGTTAACAGTTCTTCAGTCTTCCTTTGTCTGTCATGACTTTAACGCTTTTGGCAAGTACCGGTCACTTATTTTAAAGAATGACCCTCAAATTGAGTTCTTCTGATGTTTTTTTGTGAACTCTTTCTGGTATATACCCAGAAGAAGGATTGCTGATCACGCGGTCACTCTATATTTACAATATTGCGGACCCGCCGAACCGTCATCCACAGTGGCTGTGCCTCATGACGTTCCCACCAACGGTGCTGATGGTCCCAATTTCTCCACGTGCTCACCAAAGCTTGTTATTTTCTGGGTTTTGCTTTTTATTTATTATAGCCATTATAGCCATCTGCGGCTGAACTTTTATACGTTGCTGGTGGGAATGCAAAATGGTCCAGACGTTTGGAAGATACATAGTTGGGCAGTTTCTTCTGGAGTTGAGCATGCACTTACATAGGACCCAGCAACCCCACTGCTGGAGAGACGAGAGGTGAGGATGTGTGTTTGAGAGAGACGTGTACCTCTCATCACTTAGGTCCACACAAAGACCTAAATGCAGCTTTATTTGAAATCACCGGAAATTGGAAACACCCAAGTGATCATTAGTCGATGAACCAATAAACAAATCGTGGTGTGGACCCACAATGGACGACCCAGCAACAGAAAGACACGAGCTACTGGTACATGCAACAGTGTGAGTGCCTCTCAAAAGCATGATTCTGAGTGCGAGGAGTCGGGCACAAAAGCTGTGTCCTCTATGACTTCATTCATTCATTGATTCATTTCATTCGTTCAAAGGTGTGTCCTGTATGATTTCATTCATTCATTTCAATCATCCTGTATGATTTATGGCATTCTGGAAAAAGCGAAACAGGAACAGAAATTAGATCGGTGGGTGCCGGTGGCTGCGGGGGAGGCAACTGACTGCAAAGGGGCCCAAAATAATCTGGAGTGAAGGAAACGGTCTCCATTGAGGAGATGGCTCCGCATTTGTGAAAATGAGTCAGATTTTAAACTTAAAGTTGATGAATTTATTGTATGTAAAGTGTGCCCTTTAAAAATGGTTGATTAAAACAAAGTTGCGCGAGACCCAGTTCTTCGTTCCACGCCTGGCGCGGGTCTGCGCTCCTGCTTCAGTGCAGGGAACGCGAAAACTGGTCTGCCGGCCGAGGGTCTCACGGCGTCTGAAGACGAGGAGGAAGTTGTGGACGTGGGGGAAACTGAGTCGATCTCCCACTGACGTCAGCCGCGAGTTCTCACGAGGCTGCTCGTTTCAGGTGTTGCCAGCTCCTTGTCCTTCCCCACCTTCCTCTTCTCCCCGCTGACCGTCTTCCTTAATTTGAACACAAAGAACACATCCAGTTATTTGGAAGTCTCCACTGCTTGCAAAATACTGCTGCTGGAATCTTCCTAGAAGAAACACAATATTTCAGATTCCTTACACAAATAATTTTTTAAAAATAAAAATTTAGTGCTAACATTTTCTTCTTTTCAAATTTCAAACCTTAATACTTCTCCGGGTTAATCTACCAGCCGGAACGCGAGCGGCCGTGAGCTGCGCAGTCGGGGCCGGCTGACCTTGGACTTTAACAGCAGTAGAGTTACCGGAGCGTACGCATCGCACAGCCCTAGAGACGGAACGCACTTTGCACACGTCCTGTGTGGCCCAGGGAGACAGAGGCGACACGCTCATCCCTTGATACTGGTGTTCATGACTTTTCCCGGGGCGGGGAAGTATGTGTTAAAAAAAATAACATAAACTAGTTTCACTTTATTCTCGGAGTTCGGATAGCGTCTCCTCGGCGGGTGGGCGTGAGGCCTTTTCAGAGAGGAGGAAGGAAGAGTCATCAGCAGTGGGAAAGACAGAAATGGAGAGAGAAGCCTGGCGGGGGCAGGCCCCGTGGCCCCGGGAGATTCCGGCCAAGCAACCCCAGTGCCACCACCTTCGTCAGTGAGGGCCGCGGGGGCTCCTGGGTTGGGACGCGAGCGTCTTCCCTGGCAGGAGACCAGGAAATAAGGTAGGGAGACGGAGTCGAGGGGAAGAGTTGAAAACTTTTTTCAAGATGGACAGCCTGGACAAGTGACACATGGCCCCACGTCCCTGCACACACGCACACTCTTCTCCGAACGGGGACGTCCTGTTGCTCTCTTCTGGTCACTTGGGAGAGGCCTGTAGCCTGGTGACCTCTGTAAAAGAGAACTTTGCCATACACCCAGAAGCGCTCCCCCCAAAGGTTTCTTTGATGTGTTTTTATATTCAAGATATAATCAGTTGTAACACTCGAGTCCAATTCCAAGTTTATTCCTTAATTCATGTTAGGTCAGACCTGAGTGTTTATTTAGATAAGTGTTCAGGACTTCTCAAGTCAAATTTTCAATTCACGCGTTTAAAGTTTTCTGAAGAATATTTTGAAACATAAATACCGTTTTAATTTAAGATCTGCTAAAGCTCGAAATTGTCATGTAGAAAGAGAGACCATAATTTCTAATGATAAAGTATTGGGGGCGATAAATTCACATGACCTTTTCAGGAAAGTTTACGACCAGGCCACAACAGGGCAGGCTTTACAAGGGGCCAGGCATGTGTGGTCCCTGCAGGGCCCCCTGCGCGTGATCGAGACGGAGCAAAGGAAGTCACACCCCCGTCTCCGCAGCGCCCGCTCTTGCTTCAGCGTCACCAAGCATCAGAGTGCGACGCGGCGCTTAGGTCCCCAAGCAGGGATTTCTGTTTCTGAAAATAGAGCTGAGGGGTCGTCATATTGAGGGAGCCATAGGGATCATTTCACAGAGGGGAAACCGAGGCCCGAGGCAGGGAAGGGACTAACCCAGCGTCATCTTCTAGCCAATGACAGAAGATAGAGCCCACACTCCTCCTCCTGCTCTTTCTCTGCTCTTCCTGCAGCCTGGGGCTGTGGCTGTGTTTTGCTAAATGTCTTCTCTGATAAACGAGCATTTAAATTGCATGCCTTCCCCTTCTTGACTAGTGTATCTAAAAGTGAGAACAGTGGCAGGCAGCAGGAGGTGATGGGTGCGGCGACCCCCCTAGTTAGCTCCAAGACTGCCTCCAGGGGACTCCCAGTCCAGCTAAGAGGCTTCTCCTCTCAACTCCCCTCTGCTCCCTCCGTGTCCTCCCCACCCCCACAGCTGACCTTGGCTGCTGGGTACCAGGCTGGCCGGGCACCGGGCTGGCCCTCTAGCTGGCTACCAACTTAGAACTCTCCTTTGCTTCCAGATGCCTCCAGAAGGAAATCCGAACTCCATAGCCGATTCTGCGCGACCCTTCGAAGCCTGGCCTCACCTTCCTCCACAGTGTCACCAGTGCCACACCCCACGGGCACGCCTTGTTCATCAGGGTCTCTCCCAGTGGGAACCTCCTCACTCTCAGAGCACCCAGCTGCCCTTCTTGCCCCATCCCATCATGGGACCAAGGACACAACCCTGTGGTCACTCAACAAATCAACCAGCAGGGCCCCATGCCCACTGTCTCTGCTGAGCAAGAGGGGACGCTGTCTCTGGAGAAGGGGACCCTGGAGTGCCATGCCTCTTACCATGCACAGGAGGGAGGGAGGCCCCCACAGAGGGAAGCGGGGCTGAAGGGTGGGAGGAAGAAGAGGGTGTGACATCCCTGAAACTTCTGGATCATCCAGCTAAGCCTGAAGCCAGCCTGAGCCTGAACTTCCCAAGTAGTGGGCCGATCAATTCCTTCTCTGCTAGGTAGGCTCAGGTTGCAATTCTATTCCTGTGGCCCAGTCCCTAACAGGCTGTGGACTGGGGATTGGGGACCGCAGTATTATGTGACAACAGATACCCAAGACAGATTTGAAGGATGTGAGGAAGTCAGCCACATGGCTGTCTGGGGTAAGAAGGTTCTAGATGGGCTGTTGTGCAGGGGTCTGCACTGCTGTGCCCGTGGGAGCAGAGTGGAATGAGCCAGAGCCCTGGGACAGGAGGCTGGAGCCTCATGGGACATGCTCATTGCCAGGTGGGGCAGGCCTTATGGATCCTGGCAAAGATAGGCACTTAATGCGAAGTGACATGAGCCCTTGGAGGGACCTGAGCAGAGGAGGGGCAAGACCTGCATCCCCATGACACCACCGAACCTGGGGGTTCGCCCTGGATTTCCTGGAACTGGCTGCCGAGGAGGTGGCAGTGCTGCGTAGGCGGTGCTGGGTCCTGCTGCAGGAGGCGGCCTCTCTCTCTGTGACGTTAGCTGGCGAGGACCAGGAGCACCTACATCTGTCCTCACGTCAGCCCTTTGCAAATTGGGGATGTTGCAATTCTATCAATGCCAACCGTCCTGCCGCCTTGATTATCTGGAACACTTCCGCAGAGGGGGACATTTCCTCACCAACCCTTACGTTACTTTGGGGTATCATCCGGTCAGAAAAGCTGGTTACAGGCTTGATTCTCCACCCTTAGTCCAGTTCTTGGACTCATGGGTCAATTCCCCACCACCGGGCGAAGGGGCCAACAGGCTTCATATTTGATTAACATTGCGAGCTCATGGATTTTTATCACATTTGATATGTTCCCACCCATTGCAATTATTCTCCTATTGCCCTAAAATGTGGAAACATCTTTAGGTCCCTTCCTGAGTCCTTGTGACACGACCCCGGTGGTCTCTGGTATGATGACACGTCTTGGGCTTCTCTTGTTGACGTTTTACCCCGACCTTAAGTCAACCATGTCTTCAAAGAGAGACCGAATTCGGACACCAGCAGTGCTCACTGCCACTGGGTGGGTCAATGTTCCCAGGTTTTTTCAGTCATCAGGGCCAGGAAAGACATCCTGGGTCCATAATTGCTATTTCCACTGGAGTTAGAATTACATGGTTTTATTTAGCGTCTTTTGTTTTACATTCGTATCTCTTGATTCTCAGAGACATGAACATAATTGCTCATTTGGTTTAGCTTACAGTACAGTTTTGGAACGACAATGGCAATTTTATTACTAGAAATATGAATACTGAAAGGTTTAAGCCATTTTTTGCAGTTCTTTTTGCCTTTAGAGTATATCCCACTGGGATGGAAGTCAAATTGTGGTATTTAAAGCTACCTTCAGTTAGTCATGTTGGCATGGTCAGGTCATCAGTATGATACAAATTTGATAAGGTACGTTTGTTTGATTTTGCTTTTGACTTTTTAGGGATTTCTACCTTTTTGATTTTGATTTCTTTTTTTTATAATTATGTAAAACATGTACATGATTACAAAGTCAAATATGCAAAACAAAGTTTATTCAGAAGAGCCTGGCTTCCATCCCAGCCCCTATATCCCATCCTCTCTGCCTTTCTATTTATGTCTTGTTTCATCTTTCCATTGTTATTTTTAAATTGAAATTTGGTATATATTCCAAGTTAGAAAAAACCGTATGAGTTTGTTGCAAGAACAACTTTGATTAGGTCTTAAAGGCATTTGTAAACCTGTGCCAAAGGCCAGCGTCGGTTCCACACTGTGAGCGGATGTTCGTGATGTCAGGAACTCAAGGGGGTGGGAATCTCAGTGTCCACTTTCCAGACCACAGTCCAGGAGTGGGGTGTCCCCAGCAGGAGTCCATTAGAGCAGCGGTCCCCAACCTTTTTGGCACCAGAGACCGGTTTCAAGGAAGACAATTTTCCACAGACCTGGGCTGAAGCGGGTGGTTTGGGGATGATTCAAGCGCATTACATTCACTGTGAGGTCAGACCTCTCTGTGAATGATGATCTGTATTTGCAGCTGCTCCCCAGCGCTAGCATCACCGCCCCAGCTCTGTGTCAGATCATCAGGCGTCAGATTCTCGTAAGGAGCAGCCTAGATCCCTCCACGCACAGTTTACAGTAGGATTCAAGCTCTTACAAGAATCCAATGGCCCCGCTGACCTGGCAGGAGGCGGAGCTCAGGCGGGGACGTGAGCGATGAGGAGCGGCTGTAAACACAGATGAAGCTTCACTGCCGCTCACCTCCTGCTGTGTGGCCTGGTTCCTAACAGGTCATGGACCGGTACCAGTGCTCGGCCCAGGGTCTGGGGTCCGCAGCATTAGAGAGAACAGGACCCGTACTGGCCAGTTTAAGCCGTAAATGACTCATTAGGGGCTATGATTGCATCATTTGTGGAGATGAGTAAACAGGCTCCAGGTAGAGCTTTCGAGACTGACTTCCAAACTGTACTGTAAAACCCGAGCTGCTGCCTCTTCCCGTCAGGAAAACAGTGATTCCAGAACCACCTGGAATCAAGGAGCTGCTGCCACCGCTGCTGCCAGCCCCCAAGACACGCCATTCCTGCCATGCTCCTCCCCAGAAAAGGATGCCCAGGTTGTGCCTCCAGAGGTCCAGGGACTGGACACCGTGCTGCCAAGAAAGCCGGGCTGAGCAGTGGCGTGGAGAGTGTCGCGCGTCTCCCCTCCGGGTCCCCAGGAGTACGTCTCGCAGACCAGGGCTGCCGGGGCCTGAGGGGGGTCCGCCCATCTTCTCATCTCCTGCACTGCAGGAATCAAGAGGAGAAGACAGATGGACCCCCTCCCTGCCCAGCCATGCACAGGGAGAAAGGGGCTGCCGGGGAATGATGCTATTAAACTTTGCCGCTGCGGCGTCAGCCACCAGGGAGAGCTGTTACAATGTAGTCGTGCCGTGTGCCCTACTGAGTGATTTTCCAAGAGGGAATTTTTCAAGGGGAGTTTTAAAATTATTTTTTATATTGATTAGACCCTATGTCATTCCTCTTTCTTTTTTTAATTGATACACTAGTTGTGCATATTTAGGGGGACCTGATATTTTGGTGCCAGCACCTAATGTGTAATGATCAAACCAGCGTGAATGGGATTTCCATCACGTCAAACGTTTATCTTTTCTTTGTGCTGGAGATATCACAAACCTTCTCTTCTAGCTGTTTTGAAATATAAAGTAAATTATTTTAACTACAATTTACCTACTCTACTGTCGAATACTAGAACTTATTCCTTCCACGTGACTGTATTTTGTAGCCTTAACCAACCTCTCTCCAGCCCCCTCCTCCCTGCCTTTCCTGGCTCCGGTAACGGCTATTCTACCCCGGCTCCGCGACAGCCAGGATTTTAGCTCCCTCACATGAGGGAGAACACGCACTGTCCGTCTTTCTGTGCCTGGTTTATTTCAATTAACATAATGACCTCCTGTTCCATCCATGGTGCTGCAGATGATAGGCTTTCTTTCTTTATTATGGCTGAATACTCTTCCACTGCATGTGTAACACATTTTCTTTATCTAATCCTCCGATAGGTTGATTCCATATCTTGACTGTTGTGAATAGTGCTGCAGTGAGCACGGCAGTGCAGATATCTCTTGGATATACTGCTCTCCTTTACTTTGGAAATACACCCAGCAGTGGGATCGCAGGGTCACATGGTTGTTCTACTTGTAGCTTTTTGAGGAAGCTTCATGCTGCTTTCCACAGTGGCTGTACTACTTTACGTGCCCAACGGCAGTGGGGCTTTCTGAAGCGGAATCTTGCCTGTGCATGCTGTGTGCCTTGGACACGAGGTTTCAGCCTTTGCAAGCACAGCTCCCCACCGCCGGCATCATTGCCGCGGTTTAGGCAGATGACTGGCTCTTGGACTTGATGTCCAGAAGGTGTTCTGATGCCCACCACCAGGAATAAGTGTATTTCACTACAAGATTTGAGAAGCAACTTAAACACTGTGTTTCAAGACTGAAAAAAATGCCATTTCAGTGACCCTCCCTTCCAGCTGTGATGTCACACTGGGGAACGTGCTGGGTGATTGAAATCCTAGCGGGACAGGGTGCTGTGAGGAGGCATAATGCACTGCTAAGAATAAATCCAACCATCTACGGTCCAAGAGCAGCTTTTCTGCTGTGACAACATGTTTCTAACGTTCAGCAAAGTGAGGCCGAAGACCCCTACAACTTACATAGAAATGTCATAACTATGTCAGATAATTTTCAAGAGCCTACCTGTGAGATTCATGACTTCTGAAAATAATGGGTCACATTCACTGTCATCTACATCTAAAATGGAATAATTCAAAATCGAGGCACCAACACTATTTTGATGGAAAGCGTCAGGGGAGCGCCGCGTTGGGGTGAGCCCACCATTGGTGCTACCACTCCCATTAGCAACGCAGACGAACGTGCTTTGCAAATAGCAACCTGCTGTTGGGGAGACGTGGTTACCAACCTCTTGATAAATGTCATTGATTCGTTAATGTGATTGATTCTGTCACATGAATACGGTCTGCTTTCTCATCTGCTCAAGCGTCAGTTCACTAAATTCAAGTGGAGATAACCCTCCAAACCATTATGGTTTGTATGCTGGAGCCTTTTAAAATACCTGTTTTCTGTCTCTGAGCTCCATTAAGAACTTCATAGAGTGAAACCATACCAGGGTCTGCTGAGAGCACAGGTGGGCTCACCTATGCAGCTGTTTGGACAGAAGGAAGCAGCAATGGCAATTGAATGTACACATTTGTTGTTTTCTATAGCTTCTGAGGGTTTGTCAAAATTTTTTCAGATCTAAAACAAGTACACATTTTATTATGCCAGTAAAGGCCAGGGACTGCATAACCATGTGCTATTATGGAAGATTATCCCCAGGTGACAACCCCAGCAGTGTCACATTGTATTGCAGCAAGATTAACGCCAAGCTAATAGCCGTCAAATTCACTGTGAAAACGTATCAACTTCTCTTACTTGCTGCCCTAAGGAAAACATGCAATAGAAGAATCTTTCGGAACACCAGGTCATTTTTTTTTAAACAAGTCACATGAAACAAAGGACATTTTTTACATATATGAAAAGAGACATCGACATGATTTTCCATAACCAATAATGAACATACATACCAAGAGCTGTATTTACTTCCATGAATCCTCACTGCAAGGTATTTAACACCGGTTGGAGTGAGCCTGGGTGGCCCTGCAGTGGACACGCACACACAAATACGCTTTGTCATGTATGTTGGCAATAAGCTGCTTTTATTAGCCTTATCACTGACTTGGTTTTTAAAAGAAAAACTCTAATTATATCAATAACCCAGCTATGATTTCCTAAATTGATGACTTTTTCATTTGGGTTCCAATTCAGCCAATTTCCCCTCCCCCCCCCTCAAAATAGTGAAAACTAGGGACCATCGCTTCCCCCTCCAACCTGCAGGTGACATCAGAAATGCTGGTAAATGTCACTGTGCCTTATTTTATTCCATGACAGTGGGTCACTGCCCAGGTAATGATTGAGAAGTTGACAATATATCGTAAGAAAGGCATTCCAAGTTCTGTCAACAAAGGTTTTCCTCAAGCAATTACCAGTGTCACAGACTCTATTACTTTTATTGTTAAGATATTTTAAAATAGATACGACATGGAAGAAAGTTTATCCAGATTATTGGGCTGGATTGTGAAAGTCACTAAGTGTCCACTAGGGTCTCTGGTAAAATCCTCCGTGTCCATCTCCCCAAGCAAAAGTGACCCTGTGGCCTGAGTGTGAGCATCCCCACCGCTGGGGCACCCTGAGCACCCCTGAGCCCGGGGCTGCTCAGGACCTAACCAGACTTCTCAGCTGAGCTGTTTTCGTTTCAGACTAAACTATGAAGGGGGTGGGGGGGGGGAGTGGAGAGACAATGAATATGATAGAGTCGCACAGAGAGACAGAAAACAGAGAGACAGGGACAGAGAATGCCACAGGCACACACAGGGCTTTGCAGCCTGCAAGGCAGACTCCTGTCCTTGGTAAACGCCCTCCAGGTTTGGGAAGGGGAGACAGCCGGGGCTCATGTAAGCCTGGCTGGAAATGGGGATCTGGGTCCTTGGACTCCGTAGCCTGAGCAACACACAGCCTCAGTAAAAGAGCAGCGAATTGCTGTGCTGCTGCTCTGAGCAGGGAAGACAGGGAAAGGCCAGTTCCAGGAGCAGGCCCGTCCTTGCCACCCAGGAAGGCCCCAGCGCAGACAGGACAGCTGGGGACCTGGCTGCTCTCTCATTCCTTACATTTGGGGGGGAATTGCAAAGAAAGGTACATGGAAAGCTATTTTGCTGCGCGGGATAAACCCCGGGCCTTTCCAGGGCGGAGGAGGGAGGGCGCTCAGGCTGGGGGAGCCGGGCGCAGTGACTCCGGAGCCTTTGGTCATGGGACTGTGAAGCCCGCAGGTCGCCAAGAAGCTTCACATAGCGCTGTTGCGTGGTCAAGCGTGTGGAAGGGCCTGGTCTTCATAGAGTTCTGCCTTCCTTGACGGACGGTTAGGGAAAACGTCCCCGAGAGCGGCCAGAACCAGAGCCCTGGGAGACCAATGCGAAAGGCGGGCGCACGGCGGCCCTCGGGTTTCCTAGCGCGGTGGTCGCGGCCCGCGGGCCCCACCTCGCGGCCCGCCCGGCAGGCCACGGAGCAGCGGAGGCGGAGCGCTCCCCGGCCCGGGTTCAACTTCAATAACAGGGCCCAGCCCGCCCTGGATCAGGCGGCTCGCCTGACAGCCCGCTCAGGCCCGGGCCTAATTGAGCCCGGTCACCTGGGAATAGGTTCAAAGGCATCAAAGCCGTAAACCACCTCCAGGCCCGGAGCTAGAGCGGCCTGGCGAACAAAGAGCCCCGAACCACTTCAAACGCGCTCGCGCTCGGCATCCAGATGGCGCGGGGCCGCGGTTCCCCGTGCTGCCCACCGAAGCCGGGCCCCGCGCCGCAGCCGCCCTCTGGCCCGGAGCTGCCCGCGGGCGGCCAGGGCAGGGGAGGCCGGGCCCCGGGCAGCCCCGAGCAGTTCCCTCCGTGCACTACTGACCCGCGAAGCGAAGGGGAGCGCAGAGGCTGGGGCGGGTCAAGGCGGGCCGGGCCGTGCCCAGCATCCCGGGCAGGAGGGCGCGGCGGGCACCGGGCGCTCCCGCAGAGGCTCGCTGGCTATGGCGCTTAAGTTTTAAAGCACTTAACAGGAAGGTTCGGGAGGGGCGTCGGTGCCAGGGCTCCCCAGCAAGTCGGGGTGAGACACGGTCCCTGACACATAGACTGGCCCGAGCGTGCGGCATCTCCGCAGATCTCAGTGGTGCGTCCGTGGGGACCGGCGTCTTCAAGGCCCCTGAGTGTCCACACGCCCGCGTTCGGGGCGCCGGGAGCGCTGCCCGCGCAGCTCCCCGCATCCAAGGCCGGAGCTTGCGGGTCGCAGCGCAGACTCTACCCGCTGCGCGCCCATGGGCGGCCAAGGCACACAGGGGTCCGGGTGCCCCAGGAGGCAACCGTATGCGCCCTCATCTCCGGGGGAGCGCATCTGGGGTCGGCCTCGCCTCACGCGCCCCTCGCACCCAGGGAGAGACCTTGCTGCCGGGCGGGGCCCAATCTCTCCGTTAAGGCGCAGACAAAGCCGGGCTCGGCCAGGCTGGGGGCTCGCGGCGGCCCGGGAGTGGCCAGCGCTCGGGCTGGGGGCGCGGCGTCGGGCGAGGACCGGGCCTCCAGGGTGCCCGCCGCGGCCCAGGCCGAAGGGGGAGGCAAAACTGAAAGTGCCGCGCCGGGGGCGGGGGCGGCCGGCGAAGGCCCCAGAACTTGTCCTGCCCCCGGCCACCGCGGCCAATCAGCGCGCCGCCCTCCCTCCTGACATCTATTTAGCAACCCAGCCCGGCTAGAGTTTCCAAAAAAGTTAGAATAACTTCCTCTCCCGGAGACCTCGGTTTCGCACAAGCCGGCCTTGAAATCAGAGCCTCTCGAGCAGCTCCGAGCGCGTGTGCTCGGCTACCGCGGGCTCGGCCAGCGCCGCGCTCGGCGCCCCGGCGCCCCAGCCCCACGCGCGCCGGGCGGGCGCCATGGAGGAGGGCTCCAGCTCGCCCGTGTCCCCCGTGGACAGCCTGGGCACCAGCGAGGAGGAGCTCGAGCGGCAGCCCAAGCGCTTCGGCCGGAAGCGGCGCTACAGCAAGAAGTCGAGCGAAGATGGCAGCCCGACCCCGGGCAAGCGCGGCAAGAAGGGCAGCCCCAGCGCGCAGTCCTTCGAGGAGCTGCAGAGCCAGCGCATCCTGGCCAACGTGCGCGAGCGCCAGCGCACGCAGTCGCTCAACGAGGCCTTCGCCGCGCTGCGCAAGATCATCCCCACGCTGCCCTCGGACAAGCTCAGCAAGATCCAGACGCTCAAGCTGGCCGCCAGGTACATTGACTTCCTCTACCAGGTCCTGCAGAGCGACGAGATGGACAGTAAGATGACCAGCTGCAGCTACGTGGCCCACGAGCGCCTCAGCTACGCCTTCTCCGTGTGGCGCATGGAAGGCGCGTGGTCCATGTCCGCCTCCCACTAGCGCCGCGCCGCCCTCCGGACCGGCGCGCCAGGGTAGGTGCTGCGCGACGGGCGCCCTGCGGCGCGGGGTGGGGCGGCCGGGCCTGCGCACCTCTTCGTGTGGAGCCCCGCGGGCCGTGGCGCCGCAGATGGGGCGCGCTTTCCTCCTGGCAACGGGCGGGGGGGCGGTCGGGAAGCTCCCGTGTTCGGGGCGGCCCTGAGGACTTTTTCAGGCTTCCGTGCGCGGTGTCAGTTGGGAACCGGCGGACGGCAACCCCCCAGCAGGGTCCAAAGGCACTTCTTAGACAAAAGGTCGCATTTTCCATTCTCGGTAGTACGGGGGTATCTCTGGGTGACTGCAGGCGGGAGTAGACATCAGGAAAAAATCTTCTGGGGCCGGCCGGGCGCTGGGAGGTGGGGACCAGCTGCCCTTCGCGTCCCTTGTAGCGGAGGCCGCCCGAGAAGCTGCCGCAGCCGGCTTGTGCCGCGATTGTGGCTTCGCCCTCTCCCCGGGGAGCCGCAGAGCGCGGTGGTCGGCGGACACCCAGATCTCCCCGGCTGCTCACGCAGGGAATCGTGGCCCGCGCCCTGGGTGCCCTGCCGTCGGCTCCTGGCCCGCCCGGTGGGCGTAGAGGTGCCGGCCGACAGCGCACAGGTTTGCCCGGGGAGGGCGGGAGGACACTGTCCTGCGCTTGTGGCGCTTGTGGGAGCTCCGGTAACGGGCCTTGTGCCGAGGGCGCAGGAACCAGAGCGCCGGGGCTGGGTTCAGACAGCCGCTGGGAGTCCCCGGCTGCCCGCAGGCAAATGGAGCTGACTTAGGAGCGGGGACCCTCAGGTCCCAGCCTTGAACCTGGAGTGCCTGGGAGGGGCCCGCGCTGCGCCCCGCGGCCAGCCCTGCAGGGGAGCGCGAGGGGTCCAGGCTGGGAAACCGGTCTGGGGCAGAGAGAGGCGGCGCGCGCCGGCCCTGCGCGGGGAGAAGGCGCGGGGGACACAGCTGCCAGCAGCGCTCCAAGTCCTGGTTTCCTCTGGAAGAGCGATTAGGGCGTCCTGCCCCGGCTCCTTTGCACCGGACACCTTCCAAGTCCCTCTAGAGAGCTCAACCGCGGCGGCGCCGTCCTTTCCTGAGGGTCCTGCGGCGCGACCACCTCTCTCCACGCGTCCCGGTAACGGAGGCTGCAAGACCCTTCTTCCCGGGCCGGGTAAACCCTTCCTCTCTAGTATGCTTTAGTTTCTCTCTCGCCTCGCCGTGTTTTTGCAAAAGTCTCCACTTCGCACAGAAGGAATTTAGATTAATCCGGAGCGTTCGGCCACCCGTCCTTCCAAACGTACCTATTTCTTTTTTATGTGATTCTGCGGCATCTGCGAATGTTGTTGCTCTGGCCACGAAAGGCTGATTAGCACAAGCGGGCTTTACTTCGTTGTTTTTAGCTTTTATTTCGGTGTCACTGAAAATTCTTTTGATGAAATAGCCTAGGTGATGACTATTTTATAGTTTTTTAAAAATAATTTTAAGTAGAGAATAACTTGTGGGAATCTTCTGTCTCTGTCAAAACCAGATGGAAAATGTCTCAATCACGTATTTCCCTAGGAAAGAAAGTTTGGACTGGCCGCGTCCTAAACGCTGCAGCGGGATAATACATTAATTCTGGTTTTTGTGCCTAAATTATGAGCATCCATTAGTTACTCCATTTGTCCTTTATACCATCCACAGGCTACATGGTTTACATCTGAAATAAGAACAAACAGATGAGGCATGTCATCTTTTTAAAACACACGCATACAGCTTTGTTTAAGGAAAATGTCAACAGAATTAGCGTTCAGACTGCCCTCCAGAAAATTATTGAGCACAAACACCAGGAGATACTACTCTGATGCAGGAATTTAGTAGGAACATTTAAAATTCATATAAAAATAATTGCACTTCTTAAAAGTTAGGGAATCAGCCAAAGACCACAATTAAAAATTACAGCAAAGTAAAATGCAACATTTGTAATAAGTAAATGAAAGCTGTTAAGAGCTTGTTTGGAAAAAAATTCTTAAAAAATATAACAGGTAACACAGTTGGAAAACAAATGATCTATATGGGGCCTATTTATTTTTATTTTTATATACCCAAATATTACTGAATAGTTCAGATAGCTCAGTTTCTTTAGCTATATACTCTCTGTAAGAAGAGAAGGGAAATATGGAAATTTTTGATACACTAGTAATTCTGGGAACCCCTTGTTTTTATTATCAGGCATGTTAGGCAAACATATTTGTATTCTTTTTGTTTTTAATCCATTAGTGCCTATGAGCATAAATACCATCATAATTGGTCTGATTTCCTGAACATGTTGCTAAGTGGCATTTGTTATTTATTTGTACTATTTCTAAGAAGCATGAATTATATGTATCAGCAAAAAATTTACAGACATCTCAGTAAATTGTCTGTGATTATAATGTCTAATGAGAGATATTTTCACATGTATGAAACACATGTATCGTGTTTAGACTAATAGTAACAAGAGCAAAAAGCCTAAACTGTCCTCCGCCATAAGAGAAATGAGGATGGGGTGTGTACGGCAGTGCTGGTATTTATCCTGACTCTCTTCTTTGGCCTGGGATTTAAAAGCACAATTAGACAATAAATCAGCCAGTCAGCTGGATTCATCTAATCCAAAAATCTCAGAAGAAGTTTTAAGTATTCTCATTAAATGCCTGAGCCTTCAGAGCAGGTTCTGACTCCTGGCTTGGAGAGTGGGGGAAGGTGACCGTTACTTAAGCGGCATTTGTCCTGTTCTCTGCTGCGTGGTTAAAGAAAATGTCTTCTTAACTTCTGCAAAGTATGCACAGATTTTCAGTAGGTTGCCTTACTCAACAAACTGATATTTTTTTCTTTTTGAGAACTTTTAGTTACTTTGGAGAAAGTGCATGACTCCCCACACCGTGCCATACATGTAAGCCTTTTCCTCCCTCCAAAAAATTTAGTTCTTCAAAGTGTTTGCTAACTGCTATATTCGGGATGCTGGCTGTTCTCAAAAGAAAATTAATTCCTCGTGGAGGAGAATAGAAATGCAGACTCCCAGTAAAGCTTTTGATTAGTTAGAAGAAGTAGAATGAAAGGCTGAGCTACCTGAAATGTAAGTAATGTTTTGTTAGAAAATACCCATCAGTAAGATCTGATACAGCGATTTGACCTCTATCTGCGGGTAGCGTCCCCTTAAATATCAGCAGTACTTGGTCAGCCTTGCATGGAGGAAGCCTTGCTACCCGTCTGGCCAGAGATGGACTTCGTGCGTGGCTGTTCGAGGTTGTTTGAGATACGGTACTTCGCCGAGGTTTTCTGAAACTCCTATTTTCAGACAGGGCTTGAGCTGAAAGAATCATGTTTTCATTATCCTTGCTTCACTATTTTCTAGATAGACAGCACAGATGCTGGAATCCTGTTGCCTGGAAAAAAAACCCCATAAAGTAAACTCTTTCTGAGCAGAACACCATAACTCATAACTTTAGTTTAAATCTGGGCTTTAAAAAAAAACAAATATTTTAATAAGCCAATTTTAAAGGCTGAACTTTTATGACAGTTTTTAAGCTTAGTATTTATATTAATCTATTCTCACTGGTGTCTTTAAAAACCCTGTAAATGCATGCTGGAATGTCTGTTTATGTTTGTGTCTTTTCCTGGGAAAGGAGAAATGTGCAGCAGAAAGCAAACCAAATACCAGTCTCTCCATGAGCAAAGAGTTCACGAATGAGCCACTAAAATTCAAAGAAGAGATGAATAAGTTACTGTAGCCAAGAATCGGGAAGCCATAAAGAAGAAACAGAAATCTAAGACATACAGACATGGATGTTTTCAAAAGGAAAGCCAAGATGAAACAATAAAAACAGAAACTCATTAAAAAGATATTCCACATGGTCACCTGAATCTACACATGTGATAAAATTGCATGGAACTGAACACACACAAGCGCACGTAAGACTGGTGAAGTCTGAGTGAGGTCTGGGGACGGTGGCAGCGCCGCTTCCTGGTTATGATATTGTGACGCAGTTTTGCAAGATGCCCTCACTGGGCGGGGGGATGAGCGAGGAGGATGAGGGACTCTATAGTATTCCTTACAATCTCACGTGAATCTATAATTATCTCAAAATTAAAGTAAAAAAGGTATTCCACAAAATTTTAAGTTTCTATATTTGAATGAGCAAGTTACATAAGAAATTATTACTATGCTTTATTTCGGAGTAATAAACTAAAAACGTGCTTTGAGCAAAAACGCACACTTTTTTTTCCTGATGCCATTCGTGTTGCATTTTTCTTCAGAATATGAAGAATCGCAATATATTTCCAATATGTAATTAGTTAGAACTGGTTCCTTGTAATTCTTAAAGAGTAGTATCCCAGAAAACTGAGAGGAGAAACAATACAAATTTTAATAGGAATACATTTATTCCTATACTAATAAAAATATTTTTTCAAAAAATTTTGGGAAATATGAACCTTAAACTGTTACCTATACTACATTTGCTTTTTAAAACATTAATTTTATATTTACTTTCATCAAATACATATACAATTCTAAAGCCAATGATTTAAAAAATTATTCACCAAGAAGTACAGAGATTGAAGTTTTAGAATTTGGAGCCATACGCAGTGAGAGGGAGGGGCATAGGGAGAGAGAGAGAGATCAAATCCTAAACTCAGTTGTGGTTATTTTAAATTAATATTTGTCTTAGAAATGCATTTTGTGTTTTAGATCAGTAGGAAGCCTTTCTTTTTTTTTTTTTTTTTTTTTTTTTTGAGACAGAGTCTCACTCTCGCCTGGGGCGAGTGCCGTGGCGTCAGCCCAGCTCACAGCAACCTCAAACTCCTGGGCTCAAGCAATCCTCCTGCCTCAGCCTCCCGAGTAGCTGGGACTACAGGCATGCACCACCATGCCCGGCTAATTTTTTCTATATATTTTTAGCTGCCCAATTAATTTCTTTGTATTTTTGGTAGAGACGGGGTCTCGCTCTTGCTCAGGCTGGTCTCGAACTCCTGAGCTCAGAATGATCCGCCCGCCTCGGCCTCCCAGGGTGCTAGGATTACAGGCGTGAGCCACCGCGCCCGGCCTTGTAGGAAGCCTTTCAATGAGGTTTAGCTGTATTAAGCTGTGGCTATTTTGAAATGAGCACAGTGTCATCAACGATGTGGTTTTCGCACTGCGGTAAACTGAGGCACAACGGGGTGTTTCCTCAGTGATCACTAATGGTCGTCACATCAAAAGGAGGCCTGGACCTGAAACTGAAAAAGCCCGCGCGTAACTTTATTACAACGTGAGAGTAATTTTTAGTGGTTAGTTTAAAATAGAGTCATTTTGAACCAGTGTTTGACATGCTTCAGACGTCTGGGTCATTCCATCCGTGGTCCCTGCTGAGAATAACGCGGTCACGTGCTTATGAGTGAGAGAGAGCTTGATTCTGAGAGCCGCACGCCAGTGTCTGTCGAGGCTGTTACCGCAGTTTCCTGCATCAATATTGTTTTCCTCTGTCATTCGACCAAGGAAAGATCTGGATGACCCAGCTTCTTTCGAAACCTCACGTAGCGCTGTAGTTTACTTCTCAGATCCCAGGAGCAACGCCTTTACAATCAGGCAGATCCCTCCCTCCCTTAGTCCAGAATTTTCCTTTCACTTAAATGAAAAACAGGATTGAACTCGAAGAGCTTTCAGTTATCAAGTTCAATTATTCTGGAAAATACTGCTATCTTTTTAGCTCACATTCTGCCTTTAAAAAATAGCCATCAGCATCTTTTGGGAGGAAATAGTAAATCTAGTTCTGTTGTCTGGCATTGGATTCCTGCCTCTCGATGTTTGATTGACGGAGAGTTGCCTTTGTGTTTCTGGACGTGCAGGTCTGTTGTGTGACTGACAGGGATAGATTTGGGCAAACCTCTTGATTTTTATTAACTGTTTGATCTTGACTAAACATCCAGCCTCACCCCCTGGCTGAGGTTTGTGGTGTGGTCACAGCCAGGGCCCTCCCGGAGGGCCAGGCGGAGCAGCTCAGAACAGGCAAACCCAGGGCAGGTTTTCAGCCTTGTGCTGCGCTCGGGGAGGGTTAGGGACCCTTTTGTTGTCTTCCTGTGGAGAAAAAATACTTAAACTTTCGTTGATAATCCTGTTTTTCCATTGCTATACAAACAAAATATCACACTAGCCTTTCTGTTAAATTCTCTGTAAGTATACCCCCTTCTGAATGTTCGAGAAATCTTCGCCTGTTGCAGAGGCAGGGGTGCTCCACGAGGGACAGCCTGCAGAATAAATAAACTCCCTAAAAGAAAACACAGGCCGGTGGTTCACAGTCTCAGACTCTGCTGCTGCGGTGGGTTTCTTTGTCTGTCCTACGTTGATTTAATATTCAGCATGTGAAATTGCAAGCAGGCAGCATTTTCTTTCAATCACGAGGTCTAGAAATAAATTTTCCTTTCATTCATCTGAGTTCTTTAAATAGATTCTGTTTAAAGGGCGTGCAGAGGGGTCAGAAGTCAAAAGCCAGTTGCCTGCTCTGCCTGTCTGGACCTGAGGGTGAGAAAGTGCCTGTCACCTGTCTTTTGCTTCCATAACTCAGGCGTTGAGCTCTGCAGGGCAATGCATGAGGCCAGCTAGCCTGCAGGTTGGCAAAACCCATGCTCCTTGGGTCCCTTCCAGAAAGTTTGTGTGAATTTTAAATCTCATCGTTAAGGAGATTCTTTTGTCATAAATAACATAATGTCATTTCTTTGAGCAGTGTCTAAAATACTACACATTGAGAGGGAAAAGAGGGAGGAAAAGGCATAATTTTCTTTCTCAAATTGAATATCAACGTGTCTCTGTTCACATAATTGGCTTTGATTAATATTAATAGCATCTTCATTGAGGATTAATTTTCCTGAATTCAAATAATTCCAAGTTGCACACTACATAGATACTGGTTTCTAACTATTCAAAATCTAAGACTGTGCCTATCTGAGGTTTCTCTCTTTTGTGATAATCTGTGTGGGTAGGTGGGGACCTAAGAGAGAAAGATTTGGTCATTTTATATTTTTTCTGTCTGGTGAACATTCTTCTCCAGCAGCTCCCCCGCCCTCCGCCCCAATCCAGCCTACACTCTTGTATTCTTTAGAGGACATAGCATCTTTTAAAAATGGTTAACTGAGGTCCATGTGAGGTTTCACATCATAAAAAGTAACAGGACGAACCAAAAGGCCACCACCAGCTCCCTGCAATGGCACGATCAATCACACATGGGGAATAAATACAGAATCGCATTCCGGAAGAGTAGTGCAGCTCGGGGATGTGTACCCCCCGCCCAGCCCCGCTTGTGTGCTGGGTGACTCCCTCTCCTTAGCTGGCTGTCACTACGACCTGTACCCTAAGAATCCTGACGTGTCCTGCTTTTGTTGGTTTCTCTCACGCAAAATGACCTGCTTCAGCTGACCCCAAACCGCACCGGGACCGGGTGTTGGAGGTGGCAGAGGGTGCGTGCAGGGCTGTGTTTTAGGGTCCTCTGAGGCAGGACCAAGAGATAGCTTATCTGCGGGTCCCTCTTGTGTGATCGCAAAGGTGTAATAAAGCGCTCACGCGGCCCGGGCGAGCAGTGGGATTTTAAGGGTAGAATTAACTTGAGGTTATTTTGGTGGATGTCAAATAATTGCCAATCCCAAAACTTCCTCTTAGATTCTTCTTTTGAGAATAGAGATTTTCTTCTAATGAAACAACAAGCAAAAGACAATTATTCCTTTCTCTGCTGGTCGCAGACATGGTTGCTGGTATGTCATCTCCTTTCTTGTTTGATTACATTTCAGAAATGGATCATTTCATGGCATTTTAGTGCTGAACAATCTAATTTCCTTGTGTCTCCCCAGCAACTCTGTATATGTTAATCTACCATTCATAGTTTATCATTTGAAAGAGTTAACTTTTTCAGGAATGACAAAGTAAAAGAGAAAATTGGGATGTGAACAGGACAAATGGTATATAAAGAATTTCACGAGGCGTCGGGGCAGTGGGGGGATTTGGGACCCTTAGTGGGAGCATGAAGCCCCCGGTGCCTGTCGGTCACCACCGCCTGTGCGGGGGACCCAGCACTCTTCCCTCAGGGGCCCTCAGAGACCTAGAAGTCAGTGGTTTATCAGAAAAAACACCTGCTTTCCCAGAAAACTAACACTTTATAAAAAATCCAACAGGGTCGCCCCGACGCTGCCGCAGTAACACTGCAGGCGGAGGCTGTCCGGCCCGGGGACTGAGCAGGGTCCGACGGCGCCTTCACCTCCTCCTGCTCCCAGGCGTCCACACTGCCCTTGCAGGAGCAGCAGAGAAGTCTCAGAGGTGGCCCTGCCTCTGAGGAGCCTGTGACAATCCCAGGTGCTTCAGATGTGAAAAAAGCGGAGCCCCTAGAGCCCGGTGGTTGGGGGCGGCCTGCTGTGTGCGGGGTGAGGACCTGCAGACGGGAGCTCTGGCTGGCCTGGGGTGCTCAGGGGAGGGGGCCGTGGGCACGTGTGCCTGTGTGACTGTGTGACTTGGAGGGACCGTCCCACGACAGAGGCGAGGAGCAAGAGGAAGGACGCTGCTGGCCGTTTGCAAGTAGCCGTCCCACTTCCCTGGCCCTCGAGGCTGGCGGGGCCTTGGAGCTCATCACTGCGGCGCTGTCACCCCGTCGGGCTGCGCTGATGAATGTCTGAGCGTGAGCCCAGCACGTCTCGGTGTTCGCAAGGTTAATGAAAGGAAGCGGTAACTCTGCATTTATCCCCCCACCCTGATGACTAGCAACAGGTAGAACCCTACGGTCAAATACCGCTTTAAAAGCCTCATCTCATCTGAGGACGGCTTCCGGGAGCCCAGGCCGGGCTGCCTCAGCGTGTGCAGGGGAAGCAGAACCAGCCCCGTCCTTGCCGAGAGGAGCGAACGACCACAGCGTCCTTCTGCTCACACGGCGGAGCTCTGCACGGCCATAAAATGCTAGGTTTAGCAGATGACAGGCTCCGTCCTCCCGGTGGGGACCATCTGAACCAGCCTCTCCGACAGTCAGCAGCTTGCTCCGCGCGGTTTCCTGACAGCTATAGCAAGTATCGTTTCATGTTAATTGCATACTTTGACTTTTTCTGACCAGAAAGAGGAAGAGGGAAGGCGAGGGCACGGAGGGAAGCTGGAGGGGTCTCTGGCCCCTGGGCGCCCGCTGGACGTCCTCCTGCTTGGTTCTTCACAATGCGAAACCACTGACTAATTAATTCTGAGAAGCTTTGCATGTTTGGAGCACATATGATCAGTGTCACTCTCTACAATGGATTTGCAATTAATTTAAGTCACTATTTCCAGAATAAATCACATGTGATCATTTTCCTTAGTAAGCCTCTCTGACGTGGTATTTTTCTAATTTGGGAAATTTTAATTAGACAGAAACAGAAGGCTGTTGCCTTGGTAGTGGGCAGGCCAGGCTCCCAAATGAATGTGTGGGGAAAACCCATCGTCTTCGTCTAGGGGATCGTGGGCTGCAGTAAGACTTTGCTGAGGTTCAGCGTGGAGTAGAGGACAGTTTTTTGCTCTCAGCCTTGCAGTTCTCCATGTGGTCCTAGGTGAGCCATAGCCTTTTGGACCTCAGCTTCCCCATCTGCGAAATGATGGACTGAGTTTCTGATAGCCCTCCAGCTACCAAAATTCTAAGAGCCAAGATGACCCAGCAACTCCACTGCTAGGTGTATACCCCAAAACATTGAAGACGGATGTTAAAACAAAAACTCGCACACCAGTGTTCATAGCGACACTATTCACAGTAGCCAGCAATTAGAAGGGAAACAGCGCAAGTGTCCGTCAACTGAGGAATGGACAAATGAGATGTGGTCTCACCATGCAATGGAACGTAATTCAGCCACAGAGAGGTATCCGGCATGATACGTGCTACAGCACGTGAGCCTTGAAGATCCTGTGCTAGGCTAAGAGGCCAGACGAAAAAGACTAAGTATTGCAGGATTCCACTTACAGGAGAAGTTCAAAATAGGCAAATCCATGCGGCAGAAAGACGGGGCTTCCAGGGCTTGGTGGGAGGGATGGGGACGGACTGCTGAGCAGGTGCGGGATTCCTGCTTGTGATGGTGAGAAAGTTCTGGAACTGTGATAGATAGTGATGATGTTTTTGTAATGATATGAGTGCACTTAATTCCTCTGAATTGTGTACTTTAAAATGGGTCAAATGATACATTTTATATTATATGTATCTTACCATCATCACACACACACACACACACACACACACACACACACACACACACACACAATCCTACGGCCCAGACCCTGGGCACCTCTGGAAACTGATCAGACGTTGGTGTGGGGTGTGCCAAGCTGTCCACCATCCCTCACTTTTCAGAGACATTATCCAGTTAATCCACAATTCATTGGTTATCAACTGTTCAAATTGTGCCTACCTAAAAACATTTTCCCTTTGAAATCTGTTTCCTAACTTGTTTATTTAAAAAACGCACATAAAACCCACGTACCTCAAACAATTCCGATAGCAGCACGCTGCTTCCCTCGCCTGCCCTCTGTTTGAGTGGCAAGTTGGTTACACCTCTCCTCGGTAGACTGGGTTCCCCTGTCTTGGGGGACGGAGCCCGAGAGGGAGTGGCCCCAGGGCCCTGCGCTGCTTGTGATCAACACGCAAGATGAGAGCGGGGAGCACCTTTCGCATCTGTAGTGGGGGTGCCAGTACCTGCAGTGCCCACCTCAGTGACAGGGTAGGTCCACAAGGGGTGTCATTCACCCACCGGTGGGCTCCCCAAAGCTGGGGCCTTCCAGACCATTGCAGGCGGCTCAGGGCTCAGCAACCCTCAGAGGGTTGGTGCAGCCACCAGGAACATGGGTTTCCTGCTCTCCCCGTGTGTAGGTGCTGCCCCCAGAAGAGAGGGACACTAGGGTGGGGGTGGCACTAAATGTCCTTTGGTCTTTTTTCTTTCTTTCCTCCCCTGATCTGTTAACCCTTTGCATGCTCCTAGACCACCTGTTTTCAGGACATCGTCAAAACCTCCCACCCAAGAGGGGTGGGCAAGAAAGTTGCTCTTGGTGTTTCCTCAGCTGTGATTTCATCCTGTTTCTTTTAAAAACACCATCACCTTTGTGGCGCTGTGCAGTCAGACTCTGAGATGTTTGTAGAAGCCCCAAAGGCAGTGCTGGGCTAGGGATTGCTTGCATCTTCAGAATCCGGACAGAAGGGCTCAGGGGAACTTGGAGCAAGTCCACAAGAATCATACCAAGAAGTCAAGTTGCTGAAAGCGAAGGAGAATGTTCAGTGTGAGCTGCTGTTCCCCTCTCCTGGTCCTCTGACCCCGCCAAAGAGAAAGCCACCAAGGAGGGAGAGACAGAGAGAGCGTTCTCTAGGTGGAGAGGCAGGGACTGGACTCTGGGACCCCGCCGCTTCCCTAGTTAAGCTGCGCAGTTACCTTGACAGGACCCTGGGTCACCACCACAGCCAGACACATCTTGGTCTCACGGCCCCCGCCGGTCACCACCGCGTGGGCTCCTTGCACAGCTGCCGAGCGGACACGCTGTGATTCAGTAGCGTGTTATTCACATGGCAGCACAGTGCACGTGCTTTTCCCAGGGGACACTCTGCTTTTCTCTCCGGCCACTTCTGCTTCCCAGCCACCGGCCTGGGGGCTCCGCCATGTCACTGCAGCCGACACCCCAGTCAGTATAGCCTAAACTGAGGCGGATCTTCATCCTTTGACTTTACCAGTGGTTTTCAGAAATGCCATCCAGGTGCCGCGAGCGGAGCTGGCACCCGCGGGTGCGCAGTGCACAGAGCGCCCCGCCCCCGGCCCTGCGCTCTGCCCCTGGAGCCGGCCAGGCCTTGGGGTCAGAGGGCACCGACTCAGCTCCCTCCGAGCTCACCTGCCCGTGGAGCCACAGAGCAGCAAGCCTTCCTGAGGGACACGTTACCGTCATCCCCACTTAGCTGGTGTTTCGCTTTCCGTGGTTTCAGTTACACACAGTCAACCACAGTCTGAAAATACTAAATGGAAAATTCCAGCGATAAACAACTGATAACTTTAAAATTGTGCACCATTCTGAGTAGGGTGACGAAATCTCTCACCATCCCACCTAGGACATGAATCATCCCTTGTGTAGTTTGTCCCACCATGGGTGCTCCCGCCCGCCGGTCACTCGGCAGCTCTCGGCCATCAGATGGAAGAGGCATAGTATGTGCAGGCCTGGTGCCGTGCCAGGTTTCAGGCGTCCACTGGGGTCTGGGAACTCGCCCCCACAGAAAAAGGCAGGTGACTGCAATTTTGTCACACCGAGGCCCCCTGGCTCAGTGTGGCGAACACAGTCACCTACAACTGCGGCCACACCACGAATGGAACACAGAAGTGTCCTTGGGCCACTGTCCTGTAGATCCCCACGTTGAACACTCAGTGAGCTGAAGCGATGTTTGCTAATGCAGGTCCCCTGCAGAATCTGGTTCCCAAAGCCGATAGATCAAAGTACAGCAAGCGCACGTCATTAAGAAAAGGAATAACCGGCGAATTTAAAATTCTAAACTTCTATATACCAAAAAACTGTGATAATCAAAAATGTAAAATTAACCAGGAAGACAATATTTACAACCTAATTTATAATGGGTCAATATTCTTACTGGACAAAGAGCCCTTAAAAATAAGACTTAAAAGAAAAGACAATCACCTAGCAGAAAATATGGGCAAAAAGCATGAATTCACAAAAGAAGAAATTGAGTTGGCCAATAAACAAATGAAAAGTGTTGAACTTCAACAGTAATCCAAGAAATGTGAATTAAAACAAGAGGATGCTATTTTGTTTATTAAACTGGGAAAAAATATAATTATAACCCCCAGTGTTGAGGAAGGTGTGGGGAACTAGGCCATCTTTTCCCGGACAGTGGGAAGGTAAATTTTACAGTTTTTCTAAAGGGATTTTGAAAGCAGGTAAGAAAAGATTTAAGATTGGAGATACCCCTCGAGCTAGCAATTCTACTTCTAGGAATTATTTAAGTGGATAATGGCGGATCTGCCCAGCAACAAAGACATTCCTATCGGCTTCATTAATATTAACAGAAAGCTTCAGGTGTCCTGGGAAATGGGTTGGATGAACTGTGGTCCCCCCGTGCTGGAGCACTCCACAGGCAGGACGTTCTGTGCTGTGAGAGAACGTTTACCGGTGTGAGGGCAGGGCCTGCGGGATGCAGCAGACCTTTGAGCCCAGGTTGGAAGGTCAAAGCGTGTGGCCTTGCAGCGGCATGCTTGTCTCGCAAGGGTGGCAGGCGTGAATGTCTCTGGGCCACAACGTCAAGAAAGACATTCCTTTCCTTCTTACGGTTTTTCTTTGTTTTCTAAATTTTGTACAAATTTACAAAATTTTTAAAAATTTTGTACAAATGCCCTGTATCACTTTTGCAACTTGAGAAAACAGACACAGAGTCAATGCTCTTTAAAGACAGAGCGGAGGGCACCTACCAGCCACCCCTTTCTCGGAGGCTCGTCGTCCTCCCAGTCCCCCCCCCGTCAGGAAGCAAAACACAGCCTGGACCCCCTAGAATGTCCACACTGGAACTGTCACCCAACACCAGGACTTTGGTTCTTACTGAAGTGATATTCAAAAGCAGCCTTGCAAAATACGTTTTTGTGTCTCTGCGGTCTACCACGGAAGCCCTAGTCCATCATGCTCGCGCAGTGTCTGTGAGGTTGGGGTAACTCGGGAGAATGCACCCAGATGTGTCGCCAGGCCCAGCCAGGCTCCCAGGGGCACCGGCCGGCCGTTTTGGCAGCGAGGGCTGCGTGTGTCTTCCGCTTCCTGGGGCTGCCCTTGTCAGCGCGGCAGTTCCGCGAGTGGTGCTTGATCGCGGGACGACGCGCTGGTCCCCCGCACGCTTAGACGTCGGCCTCCTCGCTTGGCTTTCTTAACTGTTGTCTGTGCACTTGGGAATATATGGTCTTAATCACAAACCGCTTCGGATGTGGGGAGGCAAGTTCAGAAAGCGCAATTAACTCCCCGACTATCCCCCGACCCAAACTGAGAAGAGGCGCTGCGATGTCAGCTCACCGAACGGAGGAGCGAGAGAGCCTTCCCCAAGGCGTTTGTATTTTTACAAACATTTACAAAAATTGAAGTCCCTCGTCCGCCTCACTCCTGTCCCTGTGCGATGGCCGGCAAACGTTCGGGACGGAGGCGAGGTTGGCCGTGCAGTGGACTTACCCGCTCCCCAGGGACCCGGGCAGGCTGTGCTCTCCGGGTCCCCGGCCCTGCTGTTTGCAGCGTCATCTAAGGGATGAATCACCAGGGCCCGGAGACCCCCCGGGCGCTGAGGCTCACGTTTCCTTTCAGATTCTCAGCCCTAATCTGATCTTTCTTGGGCCTGTCTTCCTTCACACCCTGGGCTACATTGGATGCATATTCTGGCGAATTCTGGGATGCACTTGCCAGATGACCAAGTCTTCTTCAGAGAGATGGCTGAAATATTTGTAAGTTTCCATCAGCAGGCGTGGGGGGCCGAGGTGAGGAGGGACGCCGCCCCGAGCGCCACCATCCTAAGCACACGGCGGTACATGGCTGTACGGTCCGCCAGACTCTCGGTTTGAAACCGCAGATGCCTTTTGCTGTGAGACATAAAGAAACCAAGAGGTTAACGGCCAGGGTTAGTCCCCTCCGCGGGCCTCCCGCATGAATCAGAGCCGACTGGAGCAGGAGTGACTCAGAGCCTGTGCAAATAAACAGAGCAGGGAGGTTTGAATGGGACGGGCCTGGATCCCAGCGCGGGAGGGGGCTCCCGCTCCGGGGCGCACCCCACCCGCCTGAGGACCAGGTCAGCCTGCAGAGGGGAGACCAGGCTGGACGGGGCTGCAGCCGCCGAGTGGGTGGGCGGCCGGGGAGCTCTGCAGAGACAGTGCCCCGAGGTCCACTCCATCCAGGGTTCGCCTGGCCCTGCCCGCCCAGACACAGGAGGAGCCCCGCCCGATGCACGGCCCCCCGCCTCGCACCCCACCCCCTGGGAAATGCCCGCTGGGGCTGTCCCCTCTGAGTGCCTGCGAAGGGTTTTCTCCTCCTTGGGGTCCTCTGCAAGGTCCAGAGTGCAGGGTGCGTGGCAGGGCCAGGCCTCTCGATCCACCGGGGAGCGGATGGCTTCAGAAGGCCCTCAGGGTGCAGCTGTGGGCTGAGGAGGGTGTGTCATTGTCATCGTGGTGGCTCAGTGGACTGGCTACGCCCCTGCCCTGGCGGCAAAGCCATCCGAGAGGCCATTCTCTCCCCCTGCCGAGTGGTGCAAAGGGTTAGAGAAACAGGGCCAAGCCACCCTCGCTCTAAGGGAAACGCCTGCAGCAGGGCTGGGCAAGTGCAGTTGCTTCAGTCTGTGCACGGGCCTGGCGAGCTTGTGTTTTCACTCTCATTTCACAGACGGGGAAACTGAGGGCCTAAGTCACTCCACCGAGGGCATAGAGCTAGCAATGGGCAGAGCCAGGGAGAGAACCCAGGCAGTCTGCACTTCCAGCAATGTCTAAAAATGAGGTTTTCCCTCCATTCCAACACGGCCCAGCTGCTCCCGAGACACGTTACTACACGGGAGTTGTCTGTTTCCCACGGCGCTGGGAGGCAGCTCTAACTGCAGCGGGGAGTTCCCTGCAGAGGGAGAGAGAGACCTGGATGCCAGCCGGGCACCTGCTGGAATTTCCTGCACCCCTGCCAACTGCTTTTGGGTGACCCAACCTGTCGGCTGCCAGG
>RJWJ010006924.1:0-60046 GCA_004363605.1 Indri indri | reverse complement strand
TTTTACTGCCCTTTATTAGGAAATATTTTAGCTCTCTTTCTAGATATCCTTAGAGGTAAAATAATTAAAAGTTGTTTTTTACCTTGTATATGTTCTGTGACTTAAAAAATGTAAAAAAAAATATATATAAAAGAATAAAAACTCAAAAAGAATACACACATAACTTCATTTATATAAAAATTAAAAGTGATACTGTTGTCTTTTAAAAATTCTCTTTTGTTTTTATTGTTTTTTACAATAAAAATAATGATTAAAGTTGTATAATTATAGTTTTAGATTGAAGATACTGCATAAGTCATCATTATATACTCTTCAAAATGTTCTTTATCTAAAAGTTTTCTGTCTATAATTTCTGGTTATAAATCATATCTAATTAATAAAAATGGAAACTCTCCCCCAAATAAACTCATTCCTGGTACATCTAATATGTTCTGATTCTGGATCCATTCGGCCCATTTACATATTCCAGTTTGGGGATAGAAGGAAGAATCTTTCACAAAATGTGCTATCTCTAGGAATGTCTTCTGTATTTTATAGCATAAAAAGAAGGACATGTTTTCACTGGCACATTTTATGTGTTTAAATTGCTTTAGGACCAAGAATTGCATGGTTCTGCTGGGCATTTTCCTCATTATCCTCTAATGCTGGCTCATGTTTGGCTGCCTTCTTATTTTCATATTCTGTGTGGAAGATTCTATTCTCTGCTTCAGTGTCAAGTCAGGGAGCTCAAATAAGCAAATTATTTATCAAGTGCCTGCTATGTGCAAAAAAGTATTGAATTTTAATAAATGTATAAGCCATGGTTAAAGACCTCAAGAAATTTGAAGTTGGTTCAGAGAAAAATGTATAGATCATAAAAATGTAAACTATAACAAATGTAATATCTTATAAATTATGCAAGAAATAGTCTAAGAAAAAATTAAAGAAAATATAAGAAATTCACTATTGTCTTATAGTTCTGATGAGGCTCAAGCCAGTTATGGTGAAACACACAGAACACAGGATGAGACTGAAGTTGAGTGAACTGGCTTATTGTTGCAGCTCTACCACTTACTAATTGTGTCAGTCTAGGAATGCACATGACTTCTTCAGATGGAAAAGGGACACATATACGTGGGCCCCATGAGATATATGTTGATACATAGATATCACATATGATATATACATATATGATACACAAATGTGACATATGTGTGACACATATATGTACACACCTACATATATGACATATATAAATATTCCAAATCAAGCCAAATAGACAATTTTGGGAATATTGGTAGAATTATTAGGAAAGAGAAGCTCTTTCCTCTGGGATTGATAGCTATACAGGTGGGTATTTTCTCACTATACAATATACATATGTAACAGAATTCAACTTGTACCCCCTAAATCTATTACAATTTTTAAAAGGGGGGGGGGAAAAGATGAATATTCTGCTGCCAGGGACCTCCACTGGAGCAAGTCCACCTGAGAAAGAAGGCAAAACAGAGGAAGCTGCGAGATGAAGCAGAGAAAGAGTTGCTTCATTTGCTCCATCTGCAAAATGGGAAATTGGAAAATAACAGTTGGTTCCCTGGAGGTGAGGGGCTGAAAGGAACAAGCTCTTAAAACTCCTTCCACCTCTAATTCTGTGACTTTTAAAATGTCTGCCCTTAATACAAGGATACATGTGTGTGAAATTAAAAGAAGCATTAAGAGTTTCTTCACAGTTGTTTTCACTATGATAATCTAGTTTTTGCTGTCTTAAGGATGTTTTTCCCCAGTTGGGGTTATTTTGGATGATTTTTGTCTACCTTTAATTTTGATTGACCAAAAATTGAAAGCTTATAGTCACAATTCCCATAGTAAACACTAAGGGAGAACGGTTTCTGTTAGGAACATGTAAGATGTTGTTCCTAAGTGTACCAATTCCTAATTCAATTGTTTATACCCAGCTCTAAAAAGGAGAGTAATCACAGGTCAATTTAAAAAGCATTAATAGAACATATTGCTCTTTCTAGAGTACATTGTTTATAACTTTAATGGTAGCTCAGCCCAAAGAGTTCAATCTTTTCCAGTATGAATGCTGAGGTTGTTTGAACTCTCACGAGAGACACCCATGATTTGCAATGATTTAATGTTCTCTGAAGATTAAGAATACAGAAACAACATATACAAAAATTACTGCAAAATGGATCATCAACCTAATTGTTAACAGCTAAAACTATAAAACTCTTAGAAGTAAACAGGAATAAATCTTCATGACCTTGGGCTTAGCAATTGTTTTTTAGATATAACAAAAGCTTCAGCAACAAATCGGGCTTTGTCAAAGTTTAAAAATGTTGTACTTCAAAGACATAATCAAGAAAGTAAAGAAAGACAAATATTGCATGTTCTCACTTATATGGGGGAGCTAAAAAATGTCATGGAGGCAATGAGTAGAATGGTGGTTATTAGAGGTTGGGAAGGAAAGGGGAGAGGGGAGGATGAAGAGAGGTTGGTTAATGGGTAAAAAAATCCAGTTAGAAGGAATAAGTTCTAGTGTTTGATAGTACAGTAGGGTGACTACAGTTAACAAGAATTTATAGCATATTTAAAAATAGCTAGAAGAGAAGATTCAGAATGTTCCCAACACAAAGGAGTGATAAATGTTGAGGTGATGAATATTTCAGTTACCCAGATTTGACCATTACATGTTGTATGCATGTAACAAAAACACACATGTTCCCCATAAATGTATACAACTATGATCTATCAGTGAAAAAGAAAGTAAAAAAATAACCAACAGATGGGAGAAAATATTTACAAACCATATATCTAATAAAGGACTTGTATCTAGAACATATTAATATGAAGAACTACTACAATTCAACAATAGACAAATATTCCAATTTAAAAACTGGCAAAGGATTTAAACAGACATTTCTCCAAAGAAGATAGATAAATGACCAATGAGCACATGAAAAGATGTTCAATATCATTTGCCATCAGAAAAATGGAAATCAAAACAACAATAAGATACTACTTCAAACTCACTAAAATGGCTTAAAATCAAAGACAAACGATAACAAATGCTGATGAGGACGTAGTAAAATTGGAGTCCTCATACATTGCTGGTGGGACTGTAAAAAGGAACAGCCATTTTGGCAGTTCCTCAACATGATAAACATAGAGTTACCCGTAAGTAAATATCTAAGAAATGAAAGCATACAAAAATTTGCATATAAGTGTCCATAGAAGCACTATTCATAATACCCAAAAAGTGGAAACAATCCAATTCCATCAGCTGATAAGTGGTTAAAAAAAATGTGGTATATTCACACAATGGAATATTATTCAGCAACAAAAAGGAATGAAGTACTGAATGAAGTACTTATTCAAGCCACGATATGGATGAACCTTTGAAACCATTTTGCTAAGTGAAAGAAGCCAGTCACAAAAGACCATACACTGTATGATTCCCTTTATATGAAATGTCCATAGACAAATCCATAGAGACAGAAAGTAGATTAGTGGTTGCTGGGGAAGAGGGAAATGGGGGAATGACTGTTAATGGTTATGGGGTTTCCTTTCGAAGTGATAAAAATGCTCTAAAATTAAATAGTGATGGTTGTACAACTCTGTGACTATACTAAAAACCACTTAATTATACACTTCAAATGAGTGACATTTATGGTATTTGACTTATATCTCAATAAAGCTGTTATTAAGAAAAATAAAAGAATATAGAAACAGACCACTGGCCAAAGGCCCTCGCCAGTCATACTACTCTGCAGCCACATTTAACCAAGAGTCACAAGACAACTGAATGTGCAGGAGAGCTCAGCAAAATATAATATTCTAACATAGAAACTTAAAATGTGAATGTTCCTTATATTTACAGTTTGGAGATGTGGGTTCTAGTTTTTCCTGGACTCCACCATGCAGCCCGGGACAAACCACTTAGGTTTAACAATATTCTGTTCCTTCATCTGTAAAATTAAGGCAGTAGATTAGAGGATTTTCAGTTGAAGGGAGAGTTTAGGAGGGCTGGAGGAATTCAGAGGCAAAAATTATTAATTGCCTCTCAATACCTATTTTTGTTTTTTTCCTCAAGCAATAAGAACCCCAATTTCTAGCTGAGCCATTTCCACTCAGCTAAAGACCTGCCAGCCACCTTTGCAGTTAGATGTGGCTATGTGCCTAAGTTTGGCTAAGTCTTGTGCATAACTTCTAGGAAGTGTCCTCAAAGGGAAGGAGTATGCCTTTCCTTGTCTCTCCATTTTGTTGATGGGATATGAGTGGGCTAGAGCTCTAGCGGCTATCTTGGACCATGAGAATGAGGGGTAGCAGAGTTGCAAGCTGGAAGGAGCTTGGGATCCTCACAAATTTGTAGAGCCACTATACTTGCTCTGAACTGCCTGTGACCAGACTTCTTTTATATGAGACAGACATAATCACATAAGCCATAGTTATTTTGGTTTTTTTTTCACTGTCACATATAAAGGTACTTAATTCTAACTAATATACTGGGTTATGAAGAGTAAAGAGAAAAGTGTACTTTAGATTGGCTTAGAGAAGGAGTTTACTCTTTTAAAAAAGTTAAAGCCTTCTTTCTAAATGGAACAGCTTTGTAAATTAACCTGAGAGCGTACAAGAGCTCTTGATTTTCCAAAAGTTTGCCAACGATGGCAAAAACCTAGAACTGTACAAATCCATCTGCCATCACTGAACCTGCCTCCTCTCCCTGGCATTTTCATATCAGCTGAGATCAGCACTAAGATTCTAAACATTGCAGGTTTCAAATTTTATTAGTTTTGGGGGAGAGGGCAGGATCTTTCCTTTGAAATAGTTTTCCAGTGGGATTCTGATTTCTTTTTCACTCTATCCCAGTTTTCTAACCTTGAATAAATCTGAATAATTAGTTAAGCATTTTTTGAGGGGCATAAGAGCAACCCCTGGTAGGTGACAAAGTTTAAAAAATCATGCATTCTTGGTTATTAAAGCCTTATGTGGCTTTATAACTGGTCAGCATTTGTTAACAATCTTATTCAATCTTTTTTTCTTTTTTTTTTTTATTTCAGCATATTATGGGGGTACAGATGTTTAGGTTATGCATGTTTCCCTTGCCCCCCTCCCCCCATCAATCTTATATAATAATTATTTTGAATTATTTAATTCAAAACCCCTATTTTTAAAAGCACATGCACTCCATCATTCCAAGCTGGGCTTTTTCTGCTACTCCAAAGGAGACACCCAGGGGTTCCATCCACTAAGTGCTATGCTGCAGGTGACTGTTTTAACCAGACTGTTTTCACAATTTCCTAGATTACTAAAAGATGTCACAGTCCATCTACTGCTGGGCAGGTCTCCCTGAAACTTCAACTGTTATAGACAATACCAAATGTGATTAAAAAGCAGACATCACAATTCTGTTGTAAGTCAAGAAACTTTAAAAATATTCATGCAGATTCTGCCATGTGAGGAAATATGAAAGACTAGAAAATCCGATAACTCTTTTTAACTTCCTAAAGTTATAAATATCACTCCCTTTTTAGTAATAACTATGTGTTTTCTGCGTATACTTTATCATTCATCCATTAAGGACTGAAACTTCACATTAAACACAAGAGCAGATAAATACACAATCAAGAGGTTTCATTAGGAAAAAGTCAAGATTTGATAATAATGTAATCATAATATAGCCAGAAGTTTAGGCTCTTGCTAATGAAAATAGACATAATTTTTAAAAATTATTTCAATAGCAGAAATTTTATTTTATGAAGATATATCAAAATAGATTCTGAACTAGCATCCTATTGTTTTTTCACTTCCATCCACTTGATTTTTTCTCTATTGAGGTTACACGTACTGATATTTCTTATTGTCCATAGCTCACTAAGGAGGCATTGAAACTTCTGTGTTTCAACTCCTAAGACTGTATTAGATTTTATTGCATTTAAGGATCCTTTTAATAAACATGACCACAGACTTTGAAAGTTCTTTTTAATTTTTTAAATATTTGTGCAGGCTTAGTGACTATTAAAAAAATAACAGGCTTCAAGTGATTCAGACATATACATGCAATTCTGGGACTCCTGAGTGAGTAATGGGAGGCACACATCCTTATTTGGGGGTTCGTTAAAATGGCCTTCTCTACACTCGTGCCAGGGCCGTTCATGAAGCAAAGCCAGAATAGTCACTCCAAAACTTGCACCCAGTGCTGTGTCACTCCTTTACAAAACAAGAGGGATTAATGCACAATTTCCAGTTTGTGCAGAAAACAAAACAAAAAAAAATGGTCCCATTTTGTCCATTTTGGAAGTGTTTGGTTTCTTATGCTTTCTCTGTGATTATCCTGGGTAGGAGGAAAGGCCAAGTGATGAAGAAAATAAAATAACTGCCTGATACACAGAAGATAATACATGCTGATTTCCTTCCTTCCTGTCCCTTCTCAGGGGAGCATACATTAATAACATCGTTGATTAAGTTAACAGAGTATAATGGAGATGTATGAATATTAACTGTGCTACCTAAAATATCCAATTTATACATTCGATATTAAACTACTTTCTTCAGCGATTCTCTCTCAAACTAAAAATCAGAGCCTGATTCTTTTTAAAAATCTACTACTGGACATATCACTTCACTGTTTTTGTAAAAATCAAGTTCCAATGAGAAAGAAAGCTGAGGAATCTTTTCCAGAGTCTACTTTTCTATGAAAGTCCCTCTTTCTGATAGATGGTAAAGAAGCCATCTATCAGCTCACTTCATTTGAAAACTTTAGCAGTAACTACTTTGGGACTGACTCACTCTTGCTCTCTTTCCTTGAATCTATTCGACTTCATACTTTATAAGGGTGCACTAACTCTTGTTTCTTTGGTCTTTCCATAGCTGGTCTGTGCAGATTCTGGAGCATTTAGCAGTATCTTGAAGGTAGTATCTTTTTTCTTTGTGTTGGAATCCTTACAGACCATTTCACAGAACATGGCTGGCCTTTTATATTTAGATTGGCAGGTCAATCCATAAAAAAAGAAACATTGGGAGAGTTCACTGAGAAAGTAATATGCCATGTCACAAATGCATTTTTATTGAACCCAGGTAGGAATACCTAGAAAATTAGGCAAATAATAAATAGATTCTTGGAATTCCTAAATAGCTTGTACTTCTACACAGAGGTGAATCCATATGTTGCAGCCCACCCATAGATTATCTGAGAATCTCAGGACCTCTGCTAGTACAACTGGGATTTCCTACATCCCTTTAGTGCTACTTGAAGACTGCACCTATGTGAACGGGAATGAGCTCAAGGCTGAGCAGCTTCTGAACTTTTTTACTTCCAATCCTTGAAACAAGGAAGATTTTCCAACTCCTCCCATCAACAGGAGGATTTTCTCTGGGTTTGAAGAAGAAAGGCAATATTTAAATAAAATGTTTATTAATATTTTATAAAGTAAAGGCGTAGTGATCAGAGAAAAACAGTGTTTAGAACTGGAAGAGATCTTAGGGACTGTTTAAGTCAATTCCCCTGTTTAAGAACAAAGAAAAAGAGACCCAGAGAAGATTTGTGTTTGCTTCAGGTCAAAATAGCTAGAAGGCGCGAGGCCTCATGGAGTGGTGGAAAGAGCGTGGACTTTGGGTCCAGCTCTTCTAGTTACTAGTTGAACGGTCTCTTCACATACAAAGTGGGGACAATAGGACCTGTCTTCTAGAGTTGTTGTGAGGAGTAAATGATATAACTTCTGTAAAGTCTCTAGAACAGTTGCCAGCACATAGTAAGTGCTTGACAAGTATTAAAACCAGGGTGTTGTGACTCCAATTCTTATACACACTCACTGCACTATTAATACAGCTAGCCAAAAGGGTTCAAATGTGTTTAAAATATGGGATTCCAAATGAAATAAATGGTGTACAATATCAAATAATGTTTTTTAAAACATTCACTAATCATGAATGCAAGCAATACCCAGTTACAGAAAATAAAATGTTCCACTTCTCTTAGTGATTTTAACTGTTTTCAGATACGCACGGCTCAGTACAAAGGGATGACACAAGGGGCTTTTTATCTGCAAAGCAATACGGTGATAATTTGCATCAGAACTTGCCGTTAGCTCCATATGGCATGTATTCGTCATTTAGTGGGTTCGATGCCCTATCTTTAGAGCTTCAGTGATCAGGGTAGAAATTGCCCACTTATTTATGCTTGGCTGGACTGAAAATATAGGGAGAAGAAGTATAGGGAAATACCACTCTCTGCAAGACTTGGCCCTGGAGTTAGGAGTAAAGGACTAAGGCTGACTTATCCAGGAATAGCTGCCTCTATCCTAAAGAGTAGACAAACTGCAGATGACATGAGTTGTATTATTTCTGGGTTGCAATCATACATGTTATTCTTGTCTGTCCCACAAAGGACTTGTCTGTAGTTAAATGTAGAGCTGTCTTCCTTTTGTTCAACACAAAGCCTCACTCATACTGAGCAAGTGGGCATTTCCAATAACATATGATCACTTGGTTTGTATGAGCAGTAGGAGAAGGTGTTCTTAAAAGTCAAATTAGGAATCAACCAAACTCCTTTCAGTGTCCCTCCCTCAGGGAAGGGCAATGGAGAGACATACTGTTTCTCCTGTCCCTATTGAGAGTAAAGTGACAAAGAGTTTTCTCTCCCATTGGAAAGCCAAATAATCAGTTCCTTTATACAAAAGGAATTATGATTTTTCTCCAATTTATTGCTTCCAAAGATTATATAAATATTTCAAGCTGGAAGAATCTGGTCTTTTATCCTTGGGTCATCATGATGATTTCAACGATGAGAAAGAGGGAATTCTGAAGCCCACCTCTTCCCCTCTAACCCCGTAGTATTTAACATTTATTTAGTTCTAGAATTCTGACACTGGAGCAAAAGGTATAGCCACTTATGAGCTCTGGACTATTAAGAAGGATTAGGGACTGATATAGGTTGAATTGTGTCCCCACCAAATTCATATATTAAAGTCCCAACCCCCAGGACCTCAGAATATGACCTTATTTGGAAACAGCGTTGTTGTAGATGGAATTAGTTAAGATGAGGTCATTAAGTGGGCCCTAATTCAATATGACTGGTGTCCTTATAAAAAGTGGAAACTTGGACACAGACACACACACAGGGAGAACACCATGTGAAGATGAAGGCACAGATTGGTGTGATGCTTCGATAAGCCAAGGAATACCAAATATTGCCATCAAACCACCAGAAGCTGGGGGAAAGCCATGAAACAGAGTCTCCCTCATAGCCCTCAGGAGGAGCCAACAATGCTGACACCTCAATCTCTGACTTCCAACCTCCAGAACTGTGAGACAATGAATTTCACCATGTAATCCACTCAGTTTGTGGTACTTTGTTATGGCAGCCCTCGCAAACTAATATATGGACTCTCTCTCTCCCCCTCTCTCTCTCTCCTCCCTTCCTCCCTTCCTTTTCCCGTGGACTTCATGGAAAAGGAGGCTGGAAGATGGGAACACTATTTGCCTTTTAAGCCACTGATGGGCTTTAACATTTTCTTTAACATTAAAAAGTACAAGTATTATTAATAGTTTAAAAGTATATCTACACCTTATTGTGACAAAAACTTGGTCACAGTGGGCAAAGGGGGCTGCCCCAAGGGATACATGTGCTGGTGTCTGCTCCATGTGCTTTAAATCAAATAATGGCTCCTAAAACTCAATGGCTCATTTCAGGCCCCCAGAGAACCCTAGTTTTTCCCTTGTTTCTCCCGCTATTGCTTTTCCCTTCCTTGACTGAAGAACCAATTTTTCAACTTGCTAAAAAGCTTTACTTTGTCCAGACCTATCCACCCACTTCCAAAATGGAGCAGCAGCAGTATTCTACTCTCTCTCCTCCTTTCCCAAGGAGTAATTCCACTTCCCCTACTCCATCCCCATCCCTCCACCCGGAGAGGAGTCTACCCCAGGTTTTAATACCGGCTGTCCTCTCCCTGTTCCACCCAGTGCTACATAAAGGATGTGTCTCCAGGACCACTGCTTGGCTACTGTATTTGCTCTTCTCCTGAGGGCTTCTTTACCAATGATACACCATCAAGGTCACTGACACTTGCATCTGAACATCTATGCACATCCATATACTCTCATGGTTATTTGTTTCCTCTGATGATATTACTAGATACAAAGTTCCAATGTGTGTGCACTTGTACCTGATAAGACCACTCTGAGAACATCTTCTTGTGCCAAGTGTGCCTGACACCATTCTTGAATTAAAGACACCGTTCAGACGCCCCAGTTTGGTGTTCTTAGAGCCGCTGCATTCTCATCCATGGTAGGCCTGAAGCTTCTGTTCATAAAACAGCAAACTCTGGTCCTCCAGCTGCCGGGGTCTATGGGCTATAGCTGTTTCACATCCACCCACGATGCCACCACGTTTCTTGAACGTATTCTAGGCAAGTGAATACCTGTCATTTTTGCCCACCTGACATTCATTCCTCCCTCTTCCCTAGTTTTCCCACTTTCTGTCTGTGTAATTTAGGTGACCTTACTTACCCATCTCTAGGCCTCTACCATTAGTGAAAGGAAGTGCCCTACCCCAAGCCAAGGCAATGCAACTCAATTCAGGGCCTTGTGCTGAAATTGCTGGGAAAGAGGTGTTGCCTGTATTTGACTTGGAGTTGGGAGAACGTAAGCCCGGAGCTTCAGGAGGCCACCAGGTGAAGGGACTGTCCTGAGGATGAAGCCAAGCTGAGAGACAGACCAAGGGGGCTATGGCGGGTTGGGAATGTTGTCTTGGCTTGCCTCTTTGGGGCCAGCCAAGCCTGACCTTTTAAGTTCTTTAAGCTAATAAATTCCCTTTGCTTAGGCCATTTCGAGATGGATTTTCTGGAATTTGTAACTGAAAGCATCCTATTATGGCCATTGTTTTCTTTTGGCCTTTCTTCTGTCTTCCACTTCTTGCTTAATGGGCAATGGTTATTTTAGTTCTTGTGCATTAAATTTACATGTTTAGCCTCCTCATAAATGTGTTGGGGATAAACTTCACTTCAATATCAGTGAATAGGGTGTTCAGGGATTTACTGTCGCCAACCTTATTCTTCTACGTGGAGAATTTATAGTTAGTTGATGATGAAACTGTTTCCAAAAATCTAGCAGTTTTGTCCTGGAGTCAACCCAGAAGGTCAGAAAACATCAGAACTTGTTATAGCCTTATGACCTAGTTAAGAGCTTGATACTGTGCTGGTACCATCTGTCTGTCAGATTCATAAATGTCAAGATGATCTTGATTTATTTCTAGACTTTGTCAATCAGCTTATCACATGCTATCTGCAAAATAGAATCCAATGGCATCCTCATTCCAGGCTGAGTATGGGATTTTCTTGGTGCAAGCCAATATGTGACTTTGGTTTTGTAGCTGCTATAAAAACAATTGTTCACAGATGCTTATAATGAACAAACAAACAAACAAAAAAAAACAAAGTGGAAATAAGGCTATTAATTCACAGGTACTAAAAAAGCCACTTCTTAGCGATTTCCAAGCAAGGGAGAAGAGAATGACAACAATCAGTACTTAGATAATGTCTACTGCTGACAACGAAGGACACGCAGACCACCTTATTTATCACTTTTTATGACACATCCTACTAAAGAATCAAAATATCTTAGAATTGGCGCGGCCTCTGCTATCGCAGAGTTTGATTTCACTCAGAATACAGGCATGTCCTCCACATCCTTCCCAAGCGGCAATCCAGCCTCTTTCTGACTGTCAAAATATCTCCAGGGATTGGGGTCTCTGCCCATTGAAAGAGAGCTCTTATTTATGGAAAGTATTCCCTTGTACTGAGCCACAGCCTCTCTCCTGTAAATTTAGAGCATCAGAATTTTATATAAGGGAACTTAGAGACCATTTAGTCCAACAGCTTCATTTTGTGCACAGTGATCTGCCTTCTGCAACAGACTATCTAGTCATCTCCTCTATACTGGACTTTTCAATATTTTATTACAGCACTTGTGTTCTTCCCGTCACATTTTTTCCTCTGGGATAAATACACCCAGATGCTTCACTCTTTCCTTATCCTGGCCAGAGTTCTCTGAGGTTCTACCTGAACTTCCCACCTTCTAATTCCCCCTTATGATATGATACAGTCTCCCCTGACATCCCACTACCATTCATGCGGAAGCTAGGTATTTCCTTCCACATGAAAAACTAATAGAAAAAAGCCAATTTTTCAACACTGTATGCCCCAAATAGTTTTAACTTCCCAATCGCAACAGGTTGGCTATAAATGCGTTGTAAATGTTTCTGGCAAAGCCAGATTTTCTACAAATAAATTTATCAGGTTTCAGATCCTTGAGCCTGTCAATAGCATAGAATTGTGCTGTTGGAAGGCACTTTTGCAGTTACTTAGACCCCGGACTAATCATTTCAGTCATGCTGTCTTACATGTATTCAGTTTTTTGTATACTTTATATAGTATTTTCATACACATTATCTTATTTGATTTTCGCTACCACCCTGGGAAGAAAGCAGGCCAATGTGTTAGTTCCTCCACTTTACAGATGAGGCTCAATGACTCTATAACTAGTTAGTTGTAGAGATTGAACTCAAGTCCCATGACTCTTGACTTTCAGACTGCTGTTCTGTTTTCTCTGTAAGCACTGTCCTTTGTCACTAAATAGCCTCACATTCCCTCTAGACAGCACTACTGCATGAGGAGCTCTCTGAAAGCATGCAAGTTTAGGACCCGCCACCTGTTGACTGCAACCTGGTGGCCCACACCTGGAAGAACCCAGATCTTCTGACCACTAAAGTCCAGTGATCTCATCAGACTCTAAGGCTTCACTCCCCTCCCTGCTGTTTCACGTGAAACTGGTACCGAAATTAGCAAATACTGCAATGTTGGAAGCAATATATAATTTTTAGGTGTCCACCTCCCTTTCCCCCTCCCCATGCAATCTGCAGATGGGAATCAGAGGTTCAATTTACCAAACATTGCAAGCAAGAGCAAGATTAGTTTTAAGTCATAAGCTAGTAGTAATGATGGAGAAGGAAAATGAAACTTGTAATCTGTGGGACCCCCACTCCCTTTCTCCTTTGCCTCCTTCGTGTAATTCACTTATCTTCAGATTCAATAACTTGAGGAATGAGGGAGTGAGAGGGATGTGGGTGAAGCCAGGGAGCACTGAAAATGAGAGGGGAGGAACTCTGCATCCAGATGGCAGCACATTGTTCTGGGCAGTCTTTGTACAGGAGCAGCTCTCCAGACAGGAATAGAGCTTTCCTTCCCCATGTAATGATCTCTCCTTAACCCAGTGAAAGGGTTCATAAAGAAGACACAAGGTTAAGTGATGTTTTCCTTTTAGATTCTTCTTCCTTAGTTGATTAAAAAAATGATAAAAGAAAGACAAATCCTTCAACATTTGGGGACAAAATTTCCTCAAGTTCTTTTACCTGAATTTGAATGGGAATAGTGGAAGAGGGAATTTTTTTTTTGTTGGGGATTAATATGCTCAGTGTGCTCTAGACAAATACTCAGATCAAGCATGCCTTGCCCTTTTGCCTTAAGTCTGCCAAGCCTAAAATATAGCCCAAGACTCAGCTTAGCTGTAGTTTTGCTCCAGGCCTCTAGATACTTGGCACAACATATTTTTTTGGTGATGGCTTGGGATTTAACTTTTCAATCAAGTTGTTATATAATTTAATGATTTAAATCCCTGTATAGGCTATGCCATTTTATTTTTTTAAATATTTTTGCCAATGTGAACTTTAGACTTGGTATTAAGAGTCTCTGTCTTAAGTAATAAATGACTTAGGAAAATCTATTAAAAAAATTTATTCTTCAGTAGTAAAGAGGCATGAAATTTTCTAAGATCCTTGCTTCAGGTACTAGATACCTTCTAGGACTTTAGGATATGAGACAAGAAACTGGAATGTTAGGAGAGCCAATGAGGGTGGGGGTGAGGTGAAGAAAAGATAGATGGAAAATAAAAATAATCCAAAGGAAAATATAAATGCTAGAGTCAACTGATTATTATAGGAATGATAAAGGCCTAAAATTTATTGGGTACATGTACCAGTGATGTAAAATTTGTGGGAGATAAGGAAAAACCTCATGACCCGATTTCAGATTAATGTCACCTTGGCTTTCTGGAGAGGTTATGGTATTGTCAAGACTTTCATATTTATGTGGATTATAAAAACAGCAGAAACAAACAAAAGGCTTCTAGATTCTTGAACAGACTGACAGATGTGATATGATGTTACAGTTTAGTGATTTTTCCATTATTTGGGGATTCATTAAACCAGTTGGAAATGTTGTAGGAGGTCAGATCAAAAAGGGACTCCATTTGCTTTAGATTATGCTGATAAAATGCAAAGCATAGGCTTTGGGATCCAAGCTTTTGGGGCTTGGAGTTTAGGTTGTATCTTACTAGCTGAGTTGCCTTGAGCGAGTCAGCCTCTCTAAGGCTCAGTGTTCTCTGTCTAATGAGTCTAATACGGTGTTAATAAATAAAAATATACAATTTAAAATAATGAATCATTAATGAAAAAATTTCTTCTGAGTAAAAAATATGTTACAAAAAAGGACAAATAAGATCTTTGTCTTTAGTAAATATACATGTAATAAAAATGTAGAGAGCTAAATATATTAACATAAAAAGGTCATCAGATCTTTGGATAAGAGGGATGTTTATTTCTTTTTTTACTTTTGTATGCTTTCTCAATTTTTGTCTTGACCATGCATTTCTGATACTGAGAAAAATTTTAAAATATTATGATTTTTAAAAATGAAGACCAGATCCTGGAAAAAATGAGTTGAATAATAATGGCTGTTTTAGAGCTCAAATAAGCTAATGTATAATATAATACATGAATGCAGTTTATAAATTCTAAGGTGCTAGTTACTATTTTTATTATTCACTAATGCTGGCCCCAGGTTACAAATCAAAAGGGGAAACAAAACACACCCTACTCTGTCTTAGGAAAAAAGATGGGAATAAATAATTATTTTTTATTGTATTTCTCCCTTCATACTTCATCTGGGTCTTTGAAAAGCTGCATTCATCCATTATTTTGGCTTTATCCTTCAAAGGTTTCTGTATTTGATATCTTTAGGCCCTTACACATGTTAAGAACTGTTATAGGCTTGTCCATTCATAACTTAAGGGAGGAAATTATGGAACTTGGCCATAGCCTTGGGAATTTAAATTCCACTGACTACAGGTGGGGAACCATGTTTTTTATTTTTTAAAGTAATGTGGTTTCTGCCTGCTCTTCCAGAAAAACAATGGCTTGGTCTTTTGTGGATTGATAAATCACTAGAAAACAAAAATAATGGATATCCTACAATTCAACAACTCCTATGTGGGAATTTCCCCGACACAAAGTCCTATAGAATCGTGACTGATGTGTCAAAGACACGAGCTAACTCTCAGTTTTATTCATACCAAATAAACAATCAGCCAGAGGAAATCAAATAAGAGAAACATCACTGGCCATTTTTGAAATGTGAACTCTGAAAGGAAGATGGCAACTCAGTCAACAAAATGTGTTTGTGAAATATAGCACAAGGTCAGTTCATCTCTCCCAATAGTTACTAGGCAAGAAACCAAAATGAATAACTTTGTGAGGAGCCAAACTAAATATTATTTTACATCTGTATCTTCAATGATGTCTTGCTATTCACCAAGGTTTTCTTTATCACTTTATGAAATGGGACATGTATAATGATTAACCATGGTGCAAATCTTATTATAAAGTATTCATAAGATTATATTCCAGGATAGATTCATAACTGTTCTTTTTGAAGAGGGTAGCTCTATTTGGACTGCTTAATTTAAGGAACTTTTAATTCTTAATAATAACCAAATGATTTCCTCTTGCCTGAATTCAAACTCAAAGATTCTCAGGGTAGGAAGGCACCCCTCCATGGGTTCTTCCTTCTAGGAGGCCTTTTTTGCAGCATTGGAAAGATTTTTTATGGTGGTATTTCAATAAACAGAAGAAAGACCTTATTTTATACTTAGGCTCTTTTTTTCCATGTTCTGACTTTGCCAAAAATGTAAGCATGGTATCGGACTCTCCTCTAAGTTTCAAGACTATTTCAATGCCTTTTCAATAACCTTAGGACCCTCAGCCATTTTCTCTGGTTGGGAGCAGGAAGCGGCCACCTTCAGTATATTCATGAAAAAGCCATATCCCAGAACTTTTGGGAGTACTTCAAGGGCCATGACTTGCACATATAGGCACTTTCGAATCACGTGCTAAGAGGTATTCTGTAGAGGTAGACAATTTACAAAGAGGTTCCTCTTCCCTGGCACTAGTGTTTATGGTCAGTTAAGGACAGCTAGATTTTAGTGTTCATCTGCCCCTGACAGGGTACTTTTTCACAGTGTACAAACAGACTATCCTATAAGGCACCATGGGGACATGTTCACTTTTAACATAACTGAGGCCACAGGGCATCTGAATAAATACCACAGGCATCATTTCTTCAGCACCAGAAATCGCTCCAGTTTCTGCCTCCTGGGCTTCCTTCAAATATTCACTCTCTTCTGGTCTTTGTAGTTCTTTCCATCCCACTAAAACAAACCCAAATTCTCCCTCTCCGCCCAGTGATCCTCAAACTTTTTTGACTGAGCTCCACCTAAGTGGGGCAAAAGTCTCTACAACTCACATACTCCGGCCTTCTTGCTTTTCAAAAAACTCCCTGATAGCAATAAACTGTTGCTTTGTAAGCACATTTGATTAGGATTGCATTAATATCTGTTTTAGCAATATTGGTATGGATGGTTCCTATACGTACTGCAATCCATATTTGTTTTAAAGTTTAGTCATAGAAAACTTACAGGTCATAAATTGTGGCAATCTATATAAGTATCACTATCCTATGGTAGGTTTAACCAAACAATCCACCTCACACAAAATAGATGGTGATGAAGGTAAATGAAGTGTAATTTACAACTAAAAAGCAGGAATAGAAGCCATTGAAAAGCACAACCAACTCAATACTGCATTGATGCTGATAACAAAGCAATCTTCCCCCAAATTAAGGATATTTCAACAATCTGCCCATGCATATTTATAGTGGAAGCTTTGCAAATATTGCCAAGTATTGCCTGGCAGCCAGGTGAATACTTAGTTAAGCCCTTAGTAAGCTTTAGTTATGCACTAAATTTTTATTTACAAATATGAAATACCACTAATTCTTAATAACTTGGCAGTTATTAGTAAGATACACATACACACATATACAAACACAATAAAAATCTAGGGCATCAAGGACCATTTGCTAGTAAGATCCTAAAAGAAGACATATTTTAGGATCAGTTTGTAGAATATTTGTGGGCTACCAGTCCATACCTTCAAAATGGTTGAGTGGTTGCTTGGCTTTTTGATTCAGCTTCTTGATGCTGAATAACCTTTCTTGCTTCACACTTTGCCATTACAGGATCATCTCGAGCCTGTGCCCTAGCCAGTAATCCAGTTCTGCCATGGCCTGGACCTCCAAATACCTCTCTCTGGGTGGGAGAGTCAGATGTTACCCACTAACTGGGCAGACTCTCAGTCACCACCCTGCAGCATCTGTGATGCCATAATGGGAGGCCTTGAGTAATACAGGGTGAAGGGAATTCAGAAGACCTGGTCAAAGACCACCTTTGCCTTGCCAGCTGTTTGACAGCAGGCAAATTACCTCAATTGTCAGCTCGGATTTATTCTCTATAAAATGGAAATACAGATAGGCACTGAATAAAGATGTTTCAGTCAATGATGGACCACATATATGACAGTTATCCCACAAGATTATAATACCGTATTTTTACTGTATCTTTTCTCTGTTTAGGTATGTTTAGATACACGAATACTTACCATTGTGTTACAGTGGTCTCTAGTATTCAGTACGGTAACATGCTGTATAGCCTAAGAGGTTTGTAGTCTAAGAGCAATAGACTATAGCATATAGCCTAGGTGGGTAGTAGGCTACACCATCTAGATTTGTGTAAGTACACTCTGCGTTGTTTGCACAATGACAGATTTGCCTAACGATGCATTTCTCAGAACATACCCCTGTTGTTAAGTGATACGTGACTGTAATAATACCAATCTCATAGGTTTCTTATGAAGATCAAATGAGATGATGTAAGTGATAAAGCATTGTAAAGTACAAGTTCATTTATAAAAGTAATATGTGTTATTGTTACAGAGAGGAAATGTTCATGCAAACATCTGGACTGTTCTATTTACAAAGTATAACTGATATTAGGATTGCTATGATGTATAACAATGACAAACAATCCAGACTGTCAGCCATGAAGGTCAAATGCAAAGACCACACAGGCCCTAGGGACTATTGAGAAAGAGTTGTGAATTTCTGATTCCATAAGTACATGTCTCAATGATCCCTTTCTTTTTTTCCTTCTCATGGCTTGGAGAACAGGACTTAATTCAGATTAATTCCAAACATGAGAAATGAAGAGTTTTTTTTTTTTTTCTCTATCCCACTTGAGTTTAGAAGCTCCTGGAGGACAGTGGCTGAAGCATGCTAGGAATTTTTCCCTCCACCCAGTTTGGAATGTGTCCTGCTTGGGGTGCTTAGCAGGAATGTGAGGGCTGCCAGATAAGGCCCAACAGTGGAAGCAGCCAGAGCACGTTACGGACTATTGAGTATGGGCTTGTTGCTGGGAGGGAACCTTCCTCTAGAATTAGACCCTACTCAACATCCCCCAGAGGCTGCTCTTAGACTAACAATGAGGCCAGAGCTGGTGATGCAGGACTAACCTCTGCAGCCAGTAAGTGAAGAGACAGCTCAGCTGAAACTTTTGTTTTATTTTGTTTTGTTTTGTTTTTTTGAGACAGGATCTCACCCTGTCACCCAGGATAGAGTGCAGTAGCATCATCACTGCTTACTGCAACCTCAAGCTCCTGGGCTCAAGCGATCCTCCTGCCTCAGACTCCCGAGTAGCTGGGACTATAGGCACGTGCCACCACACCCGGCTAATTTTTCTAATTTTTTGTAGAGGTGCTCTTGCTCAGGCTGGTTTCAAACTCCTGTATTTGTTACCTCTTTTTAATTGCATTAAGCAATACTGTGAACTTGAATACTCTTGGAATGGTTTGTAGATATGTTCATCTTTTAGAACAAGTAACAATATCAGCTTTGGCAGTTATCACACAACCCCTTCTTAGCTCTTACCCACACCCTGTTCCCATTGCAGTTTTTACAGGGAGCTTCCAGTCATAGGCAGGCTGCCTTTCCCAAGCACACTGGCTGTATTAAACCCGTGTAGCTGGTCTCACCCAGGTACCAATGGGAGCTTTGAAGAAGCTGTTGTCGGAGGTCAAACACAGGCTTAAAGACTTCAGGGAAGCCAGGTGCCTTCTCAGAGACTCAGGAAGCTGAAGCAGGAGGATTGCTGGAGCCCAGGAGTCTGGAGCAGCCAGGCTGCCTTCCTGACCCCTTACACCTGAGTATCAAGGTTTTACTTGAGTTGGAGAAGGCCTACCTTGCCTCAGGCTCCTAACAGGGTTCTGCCTGCCTGTTGCTTTGCAGAGTGGGGAAGGCAGGACTCTGTCTCTCTTAGCCCTTGCTTGTCAGAGCACAACTCCTGGAACAATGTCATTGTTCAACCTGACTGTAACTGACACTTGGCATTCCTGAAGCCATGGCGCTGCTCCACTTACCTGGACCCCAAATCTTGATTCATACAATTAGACAGGGTTTGTTGAGTACTTCCATAGGCTTGATCTTGGATTTTCAGCTTCTTCCTGGTGTGGTACAGATGAGGATGCAGCTCTGACCTATTTCCTAAAGTCTCTACAAGCATCATGGTAACTCTTTCTTCCCTAGTTTTGGTCCCTCTGTAATATCAGCCACAGACTCTGGACATGAAGCCCCATGCCCCGCTGGGAGCAAACTTATCTCTCCACTGATGGCCTTAATGCTTCCAGGCTGGTTGTAGTATAATGCCATTCACCTCCTACTCCATGAATCTCAGAAAAATTTGATCCTTTATTGGTAGTAAGGACACACTATTTTCTGGGGGAAAAACATGTAAAATCATTGCTTTTATTGACCTTCTTGAATTCCTAAGGACATGGCTAGGCTCCAGCCTGAGGCAAGCTGGGACCACAGCTCTCTGATATGGCAGGGAGGCTAGTGAGCAAGGGCCAAGCAAAGGCCCGTGTGTGGGGGACAGGGTGGCTTAGGATGGGGTTTGCAGGAACTTTCCTGCATGAGAGTTTGGACCTGGGGCAGGGATCTAAAGCAGTATCTAAAGAATGCAGCCAGCTGTCTTGTGATGTGGCCTTTGCTAGTGTCAGGCAGAAGATATTCCAAGGCATGATTAGATTGAGGGTAAGAAGTGAGCGGAGGTGGCCTTCATATGGTCTGGCTCCATATAGAAGGCTTGTTTATAGAAGCAGGATCCAGGCCCAGGGAAGGCTAGGTGGGAAAAGAGAAATGGAAAACTGGGGGTCACATCTCTAGCCAAAGTTTGAGCAGTGTCAGGCATTCAATGACACATTTAAAATACCCATCAGGCAAATGTAACCCTGATGCTGAGAGTAGCCTTGAGGACCAGCCTACATTTCTTCCCAAACCCTTCTCCTGGCTACTTGTCTGCTTTGCCTCCCTCTCATGACCATGATTTGGCCACTGCCCCCTCTAAACTATTCAAACACTGTAACTGCTTCAGCTTTTATCCAACAACTACCCCTATCCTATTCTTCCTTTGTTCCTAACTCTGGATATAATGCTTACCCTAGGATGTTTCATGTGTCCCATTGTGTTCCCCTCAAATCTGCTGCTTCTCCAGGCTTTCCTGTCTTACTCACTGGCACCAAAGCTAGAAACCTGAGGTTTACCATAGTCTCCTTCCACCTCTCCACTACCCTGTGTATTATCACTGTGGCGGTTACCCCATCTCTGTTCCACCATGACCTTGGGCTGTGGTAGACATCACCAATGCCTATTGATATCCAATTCTTCTTTTCTTCCTGGGCATATGAGAGACTACATTTCCTGCCCCACTTCCAGTTAAGCAGAGCCATACGACTAGTTTGGGCCAATTAAATGTGAATGAAAATCCAAGCATTTTTTCTGGGCTAAGGTAGTGAAAAACTCTTTCTCAATTCTCTTTGCCTGAGACATCTCTCTTCTACTGTCGTGCTGAATGCAGAGGTTCTGTGCTGAGGTGGTAGAGCCACCAAATCAAAGTAGCCTGGACAACAGTCATCTGATGGAGGGTAGCTGCCTTGGAGAGATGCTTGGACCTACAGCAGATGCTGCATGGATTGAGAAATAAACTTTTGTGTTAAGCCATTGAGACGGGATCATTTGTTACTGTAGCATAATCTAACACATCCTGACTAACACAATCACTAAGTCCTGTTGATTTTACCATCTCACATTCCTTGAAATAACCTCTCCTCTCTAGTCCCTCTGCTGCTATAGCTCAGGACCTCAACATCTCCCACTGGGACTAGTGGAAAAGCTTAAAAAAGATCTCCTTACCTCCAGTCTGGCATCCCTCGGACTCATCCTTCAGACAGACACCAGAATGGTCTTTGTATGATTCAAATCCAACCATGTATCTTGGGTTACTCTGCTTCATTGGCTCCCTCCCACTGACATGATAGGTAGTGCCCCGTGACAGGCCTCCTCCCAGGCAGTCTCATCTCCCACCTCTCTTCTCCTTACATTTTACACTGAGCAATACTCAAATGTTTGTGATTTCCAGGATTATCTATGCTGTTTCTTGCTTCCATGCCTTTGTTCATGTTGTTCCATTTATTTGAAACATCTTGATACACCCTTCACTCTTTGGCAGTTGCCTGGCTAACTCTTTATTCTTCAAGACTAGATTCTGCTACCAACTTTTCTGAGGTCTCCTGTGGCATTTAACATCTCTTCTCCAAGCTCCATAGCATCATCTGCACATCAATGACAACATTATATTGCATCTGTTTATGGGTTTCTCTCCCCTGTGGAAGGGCACACTTGACTGAGTTGACTGACACCTGCCAGATGGTGGGAGCTCAGTTGGAGGAAATGCTGAGGTAATGAGATTCAGTGATGATGAGGACATTCAGGGCTCATCCTGGGACACAAGATTCCAGGATTGTGGACAGTGATGTAGACTTGAGAGTTTCAACCTGAGAGCTTCATCATTCGGTGGCCTCTAGGTCTGACAGGGGTCGGGGTGTGGGTCTGACTTCATGCCAAGATTAACAAGTGGTGGGCCCAAGACAGGAATTAGTAACTTTCTGCCCTAGTCAAGACTGGCTTAAGAAGCCAGGTAGAGTGGCACATACCTGTAGTCCCAGCTACTTTGGAGACTGAAGTGGGAGGATCGCTAGAGTTTGAGGTCAGCCTGGGCAACATAGCGAGACCCCCATCTCTAGCAACAGCAACAACAACAACAAATGACTGGCTGAAGAGGTATTGCATTGACTAGGGACCATGAAGAGATACCAATTTGAGAATCAGGTAAGGTAAAAGCAGAGGAAAGAAGGTGGGACCTGATATAACCTTACAAGATCATTGACACTCTTAATAGATTGGGCTTAGGCAGCAACCACAGAGTTTGGCTTTCTTGAACAACTACAACAATAAATGCAATAGATTCTCACTATTCACAATAGTTATGTTCTATAAAGTCACTGAGAACACTGCTTAGCAAATAGTGAACCATTTTTCCTAGGGAATATACAGGCTTAGATTCCTGCAAAAATCTCATCACATTTTCATTAACCAATCAATACATAACCATGTTTTATGTGTGTTTCTGTTTAAAGATGCCTTATTTACTTATTTAATATATTGTCGATTCATTAACATTGAACGCATGGCCCAATAACACTATAATTCATGCCTGAACAAGCTCTTCTGACACACATATTTTCTCTGTGAGGTGCTTCTTACACTTAGGAACACTAGATATCACTTTAGCACTACATTTGGGGGCCATTTTAGAAAGCAAAATCACCAAAAGCACAAATGTGGAAAACATGATATCGAATAGATTGCAAAAAGGACACTTGTTTACAGAATGAGAGCCAAAACAAGAATGCATAGCGTCACCTTATTTGACCTCAACTGGGAATGTGTATGTTAGATGACTCCAATTTTTCACTGCTCTGTGCAAGTCCATGAATGACCATGAAAGCACCACAAGTATTGATTTGGGGATTGATTATAAATAAATTTTTAGTGAGTAGGCAAATTCTCAAATACAGAATCCATGAATAATGAGAATCTACTGTAGCTGTAATTTATTGAACACCTACCACATGGCACTGCCATAGGTGCTTTACATATACACATATTGCCAAATTTATCAACTTTTCACTCTTCAAATAAGATGACTCAGAGTTAACATGATGGGCATATCCTTAGATGCATAGGCTATTACCATTGGAAAATGTAGGACTTTATGGTAAGATTAGTGTCCTACAATCTTTATATTAAGCTTACAGATACATTAATGTGGTTGGAAACTTGTAATAGGCTAGGCTTCAGCTCCTTTGGAAACTTCTAACTCTACAGAATGAGCTCTTGTAGACAACTAAGAATGCAGGGGAGGGGTAAAAACCTAAAAACCTACTTAACAGGTACAATGAACACTATTCAGGTGATAGGCACACTAATACCTCTGACTTAAGCATTATGAAAGCTATGTATGTAAAAAAAAAAAAACCCCTTTATATCCCCTTAACATTTTGAAATAATAAATATAAAAAAGAAAACTAAGACTGCATTGCACACTCAGCAACAGGGCTATCGTCTAACTATGCTTAAAGACCCACCAGCTTGTGTACTAAGGTCTGAAGAGAATCTTTATTATAGGAAAACATGCCCAGAAGTGAAGAGCACAATCATCCAGCTTCAGAATCTACTGAGGTGACATCATGTGGAGCCAAAAACAGTCAAGTAAACAAATTCAAAGAGACAAATATGTCTTTCAGGGCATCGACTGACTGAGTGGGAAGCCAAGAAGTTAGCAAGCTTCAGACTTTTACTCCAAAAAGTGTAAAAAAAAAAAAAAAAAAAAAGCTTCAGACTAGACTAGATTATAGACTGAATGCTTGTTTCCCCTCAAAATTATACATTACATCCTAATGCCCAGTGTGATGGTATTTGGCAGTGGGGCCTTTGAGAGGTGATTGGGTCATGAGAGCGGGGTTGTCATTAATGGGATTAGAGCCCTTATAAAAGAAGCCCGGAGAGAGCTTCCTCACCTTCATCTGCCATGTGAGAACACAGCGAGAAGGCACTGTCTATGAACCAGGAAGTGGGCCTCCACCACACATTGAATCTGGTGGCGCTTTGATCTTGGACTTCCCAGCCTCCAAAACTGCGAGAAAGAAAATTTCTGTTGGTGATAAGACACCCAGTCAATGGTATTCTGTTAAAGTAGCCTGAACAAAGACACATACCAAGTACCTGCAAAATGAGGATCTTGTTCAATCATGTATATGTGCACAGACCCCCTATTTGCAGCTAGGTTTCCATTCAGGTTAATCTGGACTCTGTTCCAGGCTACATGGTTCTCATTCCTCCTCCTTATCTTTACTCTTGCCAGGGTGTCATTCTCTTCCTCAGTCAAATCACCCTTGACTGGCAAGGCTCAGTTCAGCCTCACATCTTCCATTAACCTCTCCTGGATCTCCTCTGCACCTATAACTTCTTTGTCCATGGGAGGATGTGGACCACCTGGAATCTCTAGCTCACTTGTCACCTCATCTGTAAAAGGGAAATAATAGCACATAACTCTCAGGACTTTCATGGATAGCATGTGAAAAGTGCATAGCATAGGGCCTGGCACAAAGTGGATGTTCAGCAACGTTGGTGATTCTGACTTGGGATTGTGTATTTCATTTTGGTTCATGGGCATTAACCTTTTATTACCCCTTCCTAGGCAAATTTTCTGAAGAAAAGATAATATTGGGAAAGACAAGGCAACAGCAAGAAAAAGCATGCATTGGGCAGTGATTTCCAAATTTTGAGTTTTATGGACCAGTGAAAGAATTTTGGGAACTGACATCAGGTTGCTTAATATTTTCCTTTTGCCCAAAATTCCCCTAATAACTCTATTCTTGTATCATTGTTTTTTACAAAGTAAGTACATTTTAAAGGCAAAAAAGTAGGAAGAACATAATATCAGAAGTTTTTATTCTGAAAATGAATATATTCAGCTTCCAGAAAAACTCACTCACTTACTTATCTACTTATCTGTTTTTTCATTTATTGGCCAAATATTTATTCAGTGATATGCACCATGAAATTTTCTGGGTGTTGAGGTACAGTGGTAAGTATGACAGGGAACATCTCTGTACTCATGGAGCAGGTCCAGTCCCTGCTTCCAAGCTCTAAAGGAAGGAGCAGGAAGCTGTGCCAATGTGCAGAGACAGGGAGTATAGAGGCAGATGAACAAAGCAGCAATTCTGAGCAAGCATCTTCTGCCTCAGGGCAGTGAGCGTGCTGGCCTGAGGACTGGGCCTCGGGCCAGCTATTCTTTGTGATTACAACTCCCAAATCCTTCTAGAAGTTATCATTTTTCACCATGAAGGACAATAACATATATTTAGTCCAAAGAATCCTGAAACATAGGGCATAAGCGATTTGAAACAGTTGTCAAAGTGTGGAGAAAAGCCTTAAGAAAAGACAGAGGGGGACGAGACAGAGTCTCAGCCTGGCTATATTTGGGGAGTTCCTCAGCTTGTTTCTCACCAGGATTCAAAAGAAAATAGCTATATGTTGTGAAATACGAGCTTTCAAAAGTGCTATAGAAAACTTTTAGCACTGTGGAGCACTCAGCCAATGGAAATAAGACATTTCCTCTTATTCTGAAATCCCAGATTAAACAAACTAAGGTCAGAGTAACCGTTGTGTTTCATTCTAGCATGCCTCAGCGAGAAACTGAAGACTTCCCTGGGATTGATAAATCATTAGATTCAACAGAGAGGACATTGTATACATATTGTGCTTTCTTTCTAAAAGTCCCAATTAAGGGAGCGTAGCACCCAACATAAACCATCATGACTTGTCATAATACTTTCCATATGTAATAGATTGAGAGTCTCATGTGACAATCTCCAGTATCCTGGCCTAAAATATGTCAAATGGAACAAAAACACATTCTATATTCCAGAGGAACTCTTCAGAATTCAAACAAGTGTTTACTGGAGAAAAAAAAAAAAGTAAAAACTACATTTTCTACAACTACATTCTCTAGGGCTTCACTTTAGAGAGCTGTCTCCTGCAATATTACACAGCAGAGGAGGAAGGGAGTGAGGTGTGTGAGTGCCAGCTTCCCAAACACATTGGGAATAAGACTGAAAAGAGCACGATCAAGAAACCATAAGCAGAAGGTTCTTCCTTGTCACAGCATTTCAGGATTAAAAATAAAAAGATTTACTAAAATTAGCCACCATGTTAAACCCTAAAGCAGAAAGCTTGAAGTAAGGCAAATGGCCTAAATGCAGAGCTTCAGACAACTTTATCAACTTCATGCTATACACCATCGCAAGCAAATTAATTATTCCCAGACGCTGAGGACAAAGATTGCTGCCGAATTGTTTTGCTTCTCAAACTCTTCAGTGTAAACACACATTCACAGGACTGCATTCCCTTTTTTGGCTCCCAACATGCAAGTAATTATACACTGTGCAGGATAATGTTGGATGAGCTCTCCTTTGAATACCAAGCAAGTTCTGGGTTCTGTCAGCCTTTTGGATACCATGTCCACAAACATTTTTCTCTGACAGTCTTTAGTAACAACTTGTAAACAAATTGTTTCAAGTTAAAAAAAAAGTTGTTCAACAGCAGTACAAACCTCATTTCCAAATTATTCCAAACTCCTTTAGCTGGAGGGGGCAAAATTCACCTCAAATATAGTACAGCTCCTGTCTTGCATCAAGAACAGTTTTTCTGCAATCCCTGTGAGGGAAGGTCAGAATTCATAATAGTTTTAATATTTTTACATTCCTCACACTTTGCCAACATGTAAACAAAGAGAATAAAAGCAGGTTATGAATCAACCATGACTTGAGAATGTGTTTAGGATTAAACACAGATTCTATGACCACAGCCAGAATAAAGTATGTAAAGGGTCATATTTTCTATTCCAGCTCCAAAGTTTCACAGGGCAAATGAAATGTGTCTGTTGTTGGGTGAGTCATGGAGGATTTCTTTGGGCTACATGGGGCCGTCGCACTTCTTGCAATAAATGAACTAGGTGTATTTGCTCTTTTGTCTCCATAGAGTGATGCACAGGTCTGTGTGTGTGTGAAATATGGGCGGGGAGAGATAAGGATGGCGGGGCACACAGAACCTCAGGAACTGTTAAAGAAAAAAACATTTTCTGCAGAAGGGAAGAAAAGTTTCGTAGTTTTGCCAACTGCAGCAGAAATGAGAGGAAAAGTTCAAGGAAAGTTGATATCTAAAAATAAATAAATAAAAGGAAACTCAATGAGAAAACAATATTCAGGTCAGGTTGAAGCCCCCCCCCCCCCAAAAAAAAAAAAAAAACTTCTCATTCAGGAGGCGGCTGCCATCCGGCTTTTTTGAAGCGAGCAGCTGCTGGGTATTGAAACCAGCCCACACAGTTGGGTCCCTGCCACCAGGGGAACGCTCTGGTGTCTGTGCTGGAGTAGCCAAGGCACAATGGGGTGGTTCCATGGCCCGGAGGCACTCTGGCTATTAGGGAGGGTGTGTGTTTTTTCCTTTGTGTGTATTTGGGGGACTTTGATTCCTGGGTTTGTGATTGGCTATTGGAAATTTTTCCAACCTGTAATAAACTCCGACCTAAGGGGCAGATTTTCATGCAAAAAGCAGCAGGAGGGAAGCACTGAGGTGTTCAACAGGCAAATAACTTATTTCCAATCTATTTTAAATGATCTCTTATAAATCTCTAGTAGGCTCTGAGCATTTGTGCCTGGTTCCTGGTATTGCAACTTTAGGATGTTTTAAAAATAATGCTTAGCTTGTTTTTTATTAATATATTTGTAGTTTAAAATAACACATAACCCTAAAAGGAAAAACTATCATAGCCTTGTGAGTTGAAAAAAGTTAACTAATAATTGAAGACCTTGAATTAAAAATACAGTCTATAGCTTATATATTATAATATATATACAGAGCACCAATAATGGTCACATTTGAGTGCTGAATTCGCCATTTGGTTTCATTAGTACTACGAGCTAAAAAATTTATCTACCTGCTAAGTATAAAGAAAATTCCAAAATAATAACCTCATGTTGTAGCCTTGTAAGTAATAGCATAGACTTTAGAGCCGAACTGCCTGAGTTCCAATCCTACCATTTATTAGCCATGTAATCAAGTTACTTAAACTCTCTATGACTTTATTTTTCCTCCATAAAATGGCATAAGAGTAGTATCTTCCTGGTGAAGATTGTTACAGGTATTAAGTGAGTTAATATTTGTAAAGAGCATAGAACAGTGATTAGTATTATGTAAGTGCTTAGAAAATAAGTAAATAAATAAATAAAAATGTTAAAGGACCTCCTTGTGGGAGGGTCCTTTCCCTCCTTATGGGAAATACCACCTTTGGAATTTAAGATAGCACAGTGTATTTGTGTATCTGTATCACTACTCAGGACTTCTTATTTACATCTAAAACTTGTAACTCACTTGGAATCATGCTTAAGCCTGATAAAGTGGCTTGTTTGTGAATTTGGCTAATTTGTATGTGTGTATGGGGGGGTGTGCTTTGAAAAAATATATACTGGATCTTCTGATTCATTGGCATCCCTACAAATGCCTAAGTGTTCACTAAAAGCACAAAGCACTGTGCTTGCTAAACTGGGCAAGTGTAAGATGCAGCCCTAGGCTGAGAAACCTATCACTATACCTGCTTACTCTAGCAGCTGCCAAGGAGTCTCGGCCTCCTGGAGATAGAATACCCAGCATTTTTTCACTGCCATAATAGGGTAGGGTGCATGATTTCTACCAGGGCTTGTTCAAGGGCTTTCTATTTCGTCCCAGAACTGCTGCACAATACTAAAGAGCCCATTCATGGGCTCAGATGCCCAGCTTTCATGGTGTCCATCCATAGTAGGCCATGTCATTTCTTGTAAAGTATGGAATTATCTTATTTTCTACCATGGGGCCAGCCTGAAATAGGCCCTACTATACAATCCTATTCTTCTGTTTATACTTCCTTAGTTAACCATGTGAAGAAATTTTGCTATTAGGTATCCCATGATTGCAAAGTTCTTTCACAGATCTTGTTAGGATATTTGGATGTTTTCCACATGAATACGCTATTCCACCACCTAGAGGATCTGTAACTTTTGGGAATCCAGTCCATCCAAGGCTAAGATTTTAGCACACATATTCAGTGCTAGGAACAGGGACTAGAAGTCATTCTGAGACCTCAAAGAAAGAAACTGCATTTATTTCAGTTTGCAAATGGTAAAATCCTGTTTTTATACAACGGGGGGAGGGGATAATTTCCCCCTTTACAACTATTCAAAATGGGGTTATATAAGTGGGGAGAGGTGGAAACACTGAACTGCCAAAAGAACTAAGACTGAAATACACAAAAAAAAGTTCATTTAAGAAAAATTCAAGGTCACCCTCGAGTTTTACACATGTCCTGTTTTCTGAGAAAACAAGTGTTCTATCAGAGCCAGTAAAACCTTCTGCGGAAAATTTTCTGGAGGCCAGAAGCAAAATTAGAGAAAGGCAGTCTTCCACAGTGAAAGGAAACAGAAGCTGCCACCTAGGAGAAACTCAGACCCACTGAAGCTATGATAGTTTGAGAAGACACATAATTGAGCAAATTGACTTTACTCATCCAGGAGGTTAAAATAGAAATCTTTAAAAATAATCTCCTTTTTCTACTTTCTACTCTAAGAATTGAAAAGGCTTTTTACAAGAATGTTGGCTCTAGCATTTTGCTGTACTTAAAACAGAAGGGAAATTATGAGGTACAGGGAAAGCTGAACTGGAATAACCGTCAAGAGACCTGGGCTCCAGTTTCACTTTGGACACTTGTCAATGTACGAAAGGTTACTTTCCCTCTCTGAGATATTAATAACCATGGTGGTAGTGGCGGCGGTAGCAGCAGCAGCAACAACTAGCAGTAATAGCTGCAGTAGCAGCAGAATTCACAACAGAAGCAGGGGCAGCAGCAGTAGTACTAGTAGCAATAGCAGCAGTAGTAATAGCTGCAGGAACAGCAGTTTTAGCAGTAGTAGCAACAGCAGTAGCAGCAGTATTAGAGTAGCGGTAGCAGTAGCAATAGCAGCACCAGTAGCAACAGCAGCAGCAGCAGTAGTGGTAGCAGTTTCCATTTATTGAGGGTTCTGTTGTCAAACACTTGACTAGGAACTACATAAACATTACTTCGTTTAAACTCTATGGTGACCACTTAGAGTAGGTATTATTAATCCCGTTTAGCTACTGAGGAAACAGGACCAGAGAGGTTAAGTCATTTGCTTGAAGACCCTTCGTTAGGAAGTGGGAAATCTGGATTCTGAATCTGGATCAATCTGATTACAAAGCCTTGCACTTCTTTTGGAAAACAGGGTCATGTGGAGCAGAGCTTCTCAGACATTACTGTGCTTATGAATCATTTGGAGATCCTGTAAAAATGGAGATTCTGATTCAGGTGTTCTGGTGTGATGCCCGAGATCCTGCATTTCTTACAAGCTCCCAGGTGATGCTGCTGGTCCAGGAAGAACACTTTGACTTGCAACGAAATAGTGGCAAGTACGCTTTCCAGTCAGAATGTGTGGCCTTGGTTTACCCATCTGTAGTACAAAGGAGTTTGATCAGATGATTTTTACGGTGCATTCCAAGCTCTAAATTCCCAGTGTTCAGGGTGTTCTATGGTATTAAGAAACCAGATCACACAGGAATAATTATTAGCCACACGAATTTTTAAACTGGTTCTAGTTGAGATTCTGGCTGTGATTTATGTATCTTCCTGAAGCATCACTGACAGGTGGGGATCAGCCACCCTCACTCAAATTACATTATTGTTAAGCTTTAGGCTGGGCTAAAAATTTTACTGAAAGAGTTCAAAGCACTTCTTTCCATAAGCATCTTTAAAGATTATGAATGTAAAAATAGTTTCTTATGAGAAGCTTAGATGGCAGGGTTTTTCTTTTTAATAACAGAAATGAGAAGTCTCCAAAACCATAATGGTAGCACAATCCATAAAAATATGTTAATGCCTTATTTTAAAGTCTTACAGAAATTGAGGTTTTCTGAGTTAACAAAATAGACTTCATCACAGATGGTGTGAATGATAAAAGGAACCAGCACACTAGTGTAGCAAGACTAAAAACACTGCTCTTAGCTGAGCATGCTGAAAGCCTTTCAGGAAATCTTTCTACATATAGCTTTGCTAGGTGTTGAAGGAAAAATGGTTTTGATTGGCAAGGGCAGCTCAAATGCTTCAGGAAAAGCTCAGGGCTATAGGATGTGCAAGTTTTATGAAGTCATTTCTAATTAAAATGGATGCCCTTATTAAGATGCATTTTCTTATCATCTTGTGGCCTAACACAAAACAATGGCACCAAGGAAAGTGATTTCTGCTCTCTTTCCAGAATTACAGTCCAGGTCACCAAGAGAAATGCCATGAGCTCCTCTTCCTGAACTCAAACAAGGGTGGAGGCTGTAGTGGGGCACAGTATATGGTCTATAAGTCTCTGAGCAAAAAAGAATTTCCCAATCGTGAGGACTGCTAGAAATTGGAATTGGAACCCTTTATTGAGGGCTTTAGAAATCAGATATAAATACGCATCCATCTGGAATGGCCTAAGTATATTTATCTGAAGGAATCTAGTCAGGGAAGATTTTATATCACAATATGCTTTTTATGGTCCTCAAAGGTGAGCCATATTTACTTAGCCAACTCTCAATTATCTATGGCAGTGATCATCTTAAAGAGGTAGAACCACTTTTTTCTAAATGATTTCTTATGAGGAATCCCAAAATATAAAATACATAAAAACAGAGCTACTCCATTTAAAGTCTGGGAAAAAGGGTCCCCCTTAGACCATGCTATAGTCAACATAGGTTGTGTTCCAGTTATCAACTGCTATTTAACACACCACCCAGAACTTAGTGGATAAAAATAAAACTGTTATTTCTCTTAGTCCTGTGGGTGGAGTAGGCTCAGCCAGGAGGTTCTCGCTTGGGGTCTTTCCCGCAATTATAGTCATGCAGTCGTCTGAAGGCTCTGTTGGGCTGGACATCCAAGATGGCCCCTTCACTCCCACGTCCAGCACTTCAGTGCTCCTTGGATTCTCTTTGTCTCCACATAACGTCTTTCAGTGTGGTTTGGGATTCTTATAGCACGGTGATTTCCGGATGGTTACATTTCTTACATGGCAGCTGGCTTCTAGAGGCAGGAATTGAAACTGCTGGGCCAATTAATGGCTATGCCCAGAACTGGCACAACAATACTTCCACTGTATTCTATTGTCAAAGAAATAATCAGGGCCCTCTTAGATTCAAGGGTGGGGGAGAAACAGCCACCTCTCAATGGGAAGGTAGCAATGTCACATTGCAGAACATGTGGGATGGGAGACATTGTTGCAGCCATGTTTTGAAAATGCCATCTGCCTCAGCTGAAAAACACTGTGGTAATAAGGATCTGAGATGGTATGGAGAATCAATACACACAAATAGTCTTAGGGTTTTCTTAAAAATCCCTTCCTTATTAGAGATTTTAGTTGTGATCTTGCACAAAACTGAAAGTAGTAAATTCGGTTTTATTTCTGGATCTTTTCTACTGGCAGAAATATTAATGTTACATACTATTGGGCAAAATGTTATGAGCTGTTACTTCTTGAGGGAAGGGAAGGAGTGTGGAAAGGGAAGACAGGGGTTATTAACGGTGTGAAAACACAGCCAATCCTCCCTCCTCCCTATTTTCCATATCACAGAACATGGCTGGTGCAGACAGACACATTATGCTCTCAGAACATTCAGGGTGAAGAGACAGACAAAAAGAAAGCTGTAGCAACAAGTATCCATTCCTGCCAACCAGTAAAGCAGGCAGCTGGCATTTTGCAGAGCATTTTGAAAGAAAGTGAACCCTTCTGTAGAAAACAACTGGAAAAAAATTAAAGACTGCACTTTGAAGAATCCACAATCAAAACCTACAAATCTGCTGTTACAACTAAGGACCCTGAAAAGAGAAGTGGAATCCCAGCACAGACAGCTGAGACAAGTGGATTTCTAAAACCTAAAAGAACAAGAATAGCTGGGTGTGGTGACTCATCCTTATAATCCCAGCTACTGGGGAGGCTGAGGCAGGAGGATCCAGGATTGCTTGAGCCTAGGTGTTTGAGGCTGCAGTGAGCTATGATTGCACCACTGCCCTCCAGCCTGGTTGACGGAGTGAGACCCTGTCTCTCAAAAAACAATAAACAAACAAAGAAACAAAAACAAGGAAAATGAAGAACAAGAACAGTTCTTGAGCCACACCAGCTAATTAGGGGTTTTCCCAGTTCCTTAGTCAGTAAGGAAGGGAATTAGATAGTAGAATCCATAATAAATGATATATTAAACACAAAACTTTACTATATGCAATTACATATGATAAAATATTTAAGTATTAAAGTTCTCATTTCAGAAAGAGGATTCAGTTATTCTCAATAAATCCATTAGTTGTCTTCATAAATTCCAAAATTAAAGGATTCAAGTTTATTTCATGGATACCTGAGCTGAATGCACACTAGTTGAATATTATAGTCAAGACTGTTGTGCCCAGAATGGACAAAATCCTTCAGAATTCTTCCTAAGGTTTATCTATGTCTGCATGTGCCACATGTTACATGAACATATCCATGAGGATGATGGAAAAAGAGTCCAGAATAGTCTGATACTGAGTTTTGGCTCAGTGAATTACCCTCTGTAGCTCCAGTTGGAAGAACTAGTTTGAACATATCTGGAGGCCAAGTATGCATTAGAAAAGCAGATTTAATATTTTTTCTTAGTTAGGGAAATTATTTCCTGGAAATTGCTCTATTTATTATTGGCAAAGTCTCCTACTACCAGGGCAGGATTTTCAGAGAATGGTTCTCAAAGAGATGAACTCTGGTCAGTCCTGATGAGATCACATTGTAAGGTTCGCCTAATTCTAAGCTTTTATTAATAAAAACAACTGTAAGCACGAAATATCACGGGACATTGTAGATTTGTGTGTGTAGGGGGAAGAGGAGGGTTGGTGGGGAGGGAATCAGTGGTCAGAGTGGAAAAGGAAGAAACCGTTGAGCTTTGAAAAATAATCCCTATGAGTACTTTAAAAAAAGTTGCTGGTTTGTAGAAGTTTGACACATAAATCTTATTTTTTGGATTTGATACCACTCTTCTATGATCACAGTTTATTGCCACATGGTTCTTCATGATTGATCAGTCTTCTGCCTCCTTTCCAGTCTCATTTTTCTCAAAAAACTCCACCTTACCAACCCATGCTGAAAGTATGTGGAATGACACTCATGTTCTCAAACACACCATACTCTTCCACAACTCTGTCTTTGTGCCCTGAGTACCTTTTCTTTCTTTGACCACCAGGCAAACATCTACTCATAATAGTACTTCTACTTTTAAGAGTCAGCTCAAATATCACCTCACTATGAAGCCTTTCCTTACCTTGAACCTTATCTCCACCCCTCATCAGGGACAATTGACCGTTCATTCCTTTGTCATCCCTACTATTTTGAGAATATTTCTGTACTAACACTATCACACTTCATTGCTTCTTTTTATTTAAATGTTTGTTTCCCCTGTCAAGTGGCAAGCATCCTCATGGCAGCTCCAGGGATTCTTTTAAAGATCTGGAATTCAGCTCTTCATTCCATTTTGTAACAGTTCTTAAGTTCTTCCAATAGATTCCACTTTTGAGCTCAAGTTAGCTGAAGTCAATTTCTATTATAAATAGCCACAGAGCTCTAACTGTTACAGCCATATACTGAAACTGAACCAATTGTCTGAATGGAATGGGCTCAGGAAGCACAGAGAAAGGAGACCCAATGAGTTAGAAATTGGCAGTGTTTGTTCAGCGCTCTTCAGAGGAGGGCGTGCTACCTCTGGGAACTCGCCCAGTCTGGTGACTGGAGAAGTATTCTCTACTGTGGGTCAAGGATAATTCTTCAGATCATTTCATGGCCTGGAGGATATTCCTAAAACCATCTTCCACTTTTTTCTCTGATTCCGTGTTTCCCAGCCAAACCTATAATCACAAATTTAGTTCTCAGGGTATTATGAGATCAGGAAAGAAGTAGCTTTAGTAATTGGAAAGAAATGTCCTCCACTGCAAGTGAATAACATTATGTAGCAATTTCTTGACAGTTTGGACAACCCAAGTCAGTTGTCTTTGTCCGATGAAAGTTAGAGTCCTTGCAAAGGTGAGTTTCTCAACCTGAGCTGACCTCATAAAGGTGGCGCCACTCTTTGAAGTTTACCAGGATTTCCACTGTTTCTGCAGATTATATTACCCATCTCTGCCTTGCCTCATTTTGCCACGATGCTCAATAACACACTAGTGGTGGATAAATCTCCAAGGTCCACATTCTTTGCTCTATGTAGGTTTAGACAGTAAAAAAAAAAACCTAATCAATTCCAACCATTGCCTATAATTAGAAAGTTGAGCGAGCAAGGTTTAGTTCTACCTTTATATGAGAAAAAGGTTTGTTAAGAAAATTAATGATACAAAGCAGTAATCTCCTTCTCTGTTTTTTTTTTTTTTTGTGACAATACACTGGTTTTGGCATAAGCAACACAGACCCATGTGCAATTTCTGGCTTCGTTTCCGTAATTCACCCCTTCCTTTTCTTCCTAAGAAAGTATATTGAAATGCAAACATGTGACTATAATATTATTGCGATAACCTTAAATCTTCTCTGAGTTACTGTTAAAAGTCAATCATTTGCAAACTTTGATACTTCTGCTATGACCGGTATTAGGTTGCTTGCAACATATCGGTATGTCCTGTTGAGACCTGCTGATGTAAATATTGAAGGCAGAATGTTTGAGTTAATTATTAACTACGTTGTTATAAGAATTATCTAGTGTTTGTAGAATTAACATACAGATCTCTTTCTTTTTAATTCCAGAAGGAGAGACAGAACCCCAATTTGGTAATGCTGAGAGGTTGAACTGGAGTTACCATCTATACTGGGAACCAATAAATCACTTCTATTATCTAGGAGTTATTTATTTGTCTTGGTTAATCTCACAGATTTGGACTAACCTCCCCAATCAGGTTAAATAAACAAGGTTTTACTGAATATTAAAACTTTTGAGAAAGCCCAAGTCAATGGACAGTGATGCTGTTTTCATTCTAAGCTTATTGATTTAGATTCCTCAACTCCACACTACTTAATCCTTGGCTGCAGGTTGAATCCTATGGATGCCAGGTATGACTTTCTTTAGGCCATTTGGAGACCTGCAGTTTTTGCCTCTAGAATGATAGACCTATCTGTGCAGAATTTACAGAAGCAGGTGATACTTAACGAAAGGTCATAATGAAATGTTTTTCATGCCAATGTCACATGGAGTACATGTGAGTTAGGCCCTAAAGTTTGGAGCAATGTGCTGTGCTTGTTATATCTCACACTGATCATTTTGGTACTGTAGGGTCTTTTAAAATGCAGCCCCAAGTCTGCATCCTGCATGCAAGGAATTGACTAGAAATAGGGCAATAAATTAAAAATGTCACAGCTCCCTTTGCTTAACATTTCCTATTTTTCAGGGGTTTGTTTTGCAACTTTAATATTATTAATCTATACAACCTTTTACTTTTCATTCAGAATTTATATCAGAATCAAGCTAATAAATTAAAGATGAGTTAGTTCATTGTTGGGTGGTTTAACATAGACCTAGTATGTTAATCCTGATGGGCTTGTTACTAGGGTTTTAAAATTTTTATTATTATTATTATTTTTTCTGCCTCGTAGCTGTGGTTAGGCAGCAGCAATAAATCAGAACAAAGGAATGAAGGTATTGGGGCTTTAGGGAAAAGATGTATTAGAAAAAATTGGTTTGGCACTAAGGGCCGTGTTGCATTAAGATGGATTTTAGAGATACAGGGGTAAGAGAATGTAGACAAACAAATTGCATAAATAATCTGAGAAACGGCAAGTCTGTACAGACTCGGAGTAACCCTGTAAGCTACCATCAACAGGACCTCCTAATTCCTGTTCAAACAGACCAAACAGGTACTCTCTACTTAAACAAATAGCCAGGAGAAATGGGCACATGGCTAATGCTAGAGAAAGTGGGAGGAATAGATAAAGCTCTTTAAAACAGCCCAAAGGATTGGAATAATGGAAGTCAGTGTGGGAGTCTGACAAGGCATCTTCTGTGAATAGGGCTTTATTGCCACTTCAGGCACTGATATTGCAAACACAGGCTAAGGCAACCAGAAACTGGGAGCCTCACGGTGCAACTCATGAGTGCCTCAGAATGCAGTTCTCTGCAGTAGGGAATTCACATTATCAGCCTGAATTTGGAAGAGACAGGAAATATTCAGATAAGCCTGAGCATATGAATGAACGATGTGGTGTGAGAGATAGAGCTGAATGGGAACAAGACAGGACTGGTGCAGAGCCTTGAGGAAGAACAAGGATGCCAGGAAGTGCAGCAAGAATAGAAAGAGCAAAAGGGACCTCTCTTAATGGCCTAAATGGTACCTGAACCCAGAGACCCGTATGTTCTGGAACAGATTTTATACTCAACTAAAGCATAAAAGCTCTATAAATGAGGAGAGACAGCTTATTTGAAGCCCTGCACTTGCTTTTGTGGATCGAATATACCTGCTTTGTCTCTAGTTCTTTAATCTAAGTTGATCCAGGCATGCATCATGGTGCAGGGAGCAGACTCTGTCCTCATGTTTACCTTTTGTGTTCTCTAGGGCTTCTTCCCATTTGTTCACTTGACCAGCTATTCCCTGGCCCTGCTTCCTTCCCCTGGAATCTGCAGGCCCTGCTTCTCAATAGGCCCCTCTACTCTTCCTTGCTGGCCTTTCCCTTATCCGTTTTTATTCAGCTTCCCCAACAAGGTGTAGACAGGATGTGACTGCTAAGCCATGGGTGGTTATCTCCAAGACAGAAGTAATCATGATAATGACCATTCTATTCCATAGGGCCTGGGGATTCACTGTCATAAAAAAATGAATGTATTTCTTTGGCTTCATGGGTTTGCAATAGCTGGAAGCCCTAACACAGGTAGAGGTAATCACCCTTTTGATCCCTTTCCTTCTCTTTTTATTCAAATAAGAATACTATATGGACTCTGACTTCAAAAAATTTACAAACTAATATGAATGATTAAATATAATTACGGAAAGTTCATAACAGGAAAAAGTAAACAATTGTTTTTAAGAACAATAAAAGAAAAATCACAAGTCAGCACATGATTACTTGGCAAATGAATGGGTACTAATTGTTGCAAAACTTCAAAAGCAGGAGAGAAAGACCACTTCAAGCCAGTGAGGTCAGGGACAGGTACCTGTTAGGCTTATTAGGGAAAGTTGAAGGTTTAGACTACAGCTCTTGTGGGCGTCCAGTTTTCTAGGTCAGAAAAGGGGAAAGGAAAAGAGGGTATTTTACAACATGGCTACTAATAAGTAGCTAACATGAAAGGATATGGACAAATCTCACCCTTTACACTGAATTTTTATTGCAACATTTTCTATATCTTCCTGTAAAGAGATGTGTATCCCCATGGTCTTGAACCACAATCTTGAAGCATCTAAAACTTGACAGTACATTTTTCGGGAAAGCTTGTGAAATGTGAATGGACAGGAAAATTCTGTCTGCAGGTCAGCATGCGCAGCCTAAGAAGTTTGTGCTCTTGAACCAGCCTGAAGCTAACACCAGGCTATTTTCCCTCTTTGGTTAAATGCTAGCTAAATTCGTATTAATATTGCACTGTCAGTATTTTATTTATTTGTCCTGATGCCACATTTCCTCTCCCAAATCTGTCTTGCATAAATGATTTACTATTTGTTCCTAAAGCTGAAGATTTTATGCCTTGTCTCTTTTTTCAGATAAGAGGATATTGCAGCAGCTTCCCTTTTGTGCTGCTGATGGTTTTTATTTTGTTAATTCAAAGTTCAGCAGAGTAACTATTCTTTCCAAGCAAGGCACCAAAAACCAAGAGGTTCAGCCCTTGAAATGACTAAGACAGTAAATCTTCACTGGCCCATTATCACACAGAACCCTGTTGAATTTGCTTCTCTAAAAAGTCAGTTACCAAAGTGTGGTTCTTAAAATAGGTTTTCCATTTTCTTAACTCTCCAAACTAAGCATATTTAGCTACAGGACACTTAAGGTCCTTAAGATTAAGTTTAGAAAAAACAGTTTTACAATGGAAACCCATAAATCTTAAAGGATGTTTTTTATTTTAAAAAAATGGGAGCGATGCTTTGTGGGTGTACCCTCATTAGGTTTTCACCCTGGGTCTTCACACAGGAATGTAAAGTGCTCTACATTCAGGACAGGGATTATGTGATTTTTTTAAAAAAAGTTTTCAGTTTCTTTAAGGTGGCACTTGGGATGTTAATTTACATTAAGAAAGTTACATATCATAATTCTTTATGGTGGTGGTCACTAGACTAAGCTAAATGATTTAACATTAAAACAAAAATCAACCAACAAACTCACAAAATTAATTCATTAGGTCAGTACTGAACTGCTGTCCAGACTCAAAATGCAAGTCAACAGAAAGTCTACTTCATACTAAAGGTTGCAAACACAGCAAAGATGTGACCCCTGAAAACTCTTCTGTTTCCCACCTTTTCTCCCTTGGGATCTGGGGGACAAATTGGCTATAGAACCCCACATTTCTATCAGAGTGCTCCACCAGTTTCCTGAATTGCCATTATTCTTTCCAAGTTTCTAGGCTGTAGACCCCTGGAAGCAACAAGTACTCCATGTTCAGGAAAATTGATAAGAAATAAAGAAGAATCAACTTAGTAATTAGGTGTTAGTGGGGTTAAGGCAACTGATTGCATTGCATGCCAAGAAAGGAAATGGCAAAACTCTGTTGGAATGCTTCTGTGGTCCTATGTAAATAAATTTCTCCAGTTTTAACCAGTCATATTTCTGTTTGGGAATATTGGTTATATATAACAAAATTTAGGTCTATATGAGGGGTCTTACAAAAAGTTCATGGAAAATGTATATTATGAAAAATCTATGGATTTCAAAATTTTTTTGGCACCAGAATAAACTCATACTAACTTGTTATAACATGTCTGAACAGGATCCAGTTTGAGGCACTAAGAAGAAGGAGAAGACGTCAGTTTGAAAAGAGCCCCATCAGAGCAACATGAATTCTGCTAAAATTGAAGCAAGAACAAATGTCAAATTTATGGTAAAACTTGGGTGGAACAATGATGAGATCATTGATGCTTTACCCAAAGTTTATGGGGACAATGCCCTAAAGAAATCAGCAGTTTACAAATGGAAAATTCATTTTAATAAGGGATGAGATGATGTGGAAGATGAAACAGCAGCAGACCATCCTTATCAATCAATCTGCAAGGAAAAAACTTATCTTGTTCATGCCCTAATTGAAGAAGACTAATGATTAACAGCAGAAACAATAGCCCACACTATGTAAATCTCAATTGGTTCCACTTATACAATTATTACTGGAAAATGAAATTTGAGCAACCTTTCTGATGTGCCAAAACTGTTGCAACCAGATCAGCTGCAGACAACAGCAGAGCTTTCAATGGAAATTTTAAAAAAGTGGGATCAAGACCTGAAGCATTTCTTCAAAGAATTGTAAGAGGAGATGAAACATGACTTTACCAGTATGATCCTAAAGATAAAGCATAATCAAAGCAATGGCTACCAAGAGATGGAAGTGGTCCAGTCATAGCAAAAGTAAACTGGTCAAGTAGAGTTCATGGTAATAGTTTTTTTTTTTGATGCTCAAGGCATTTGGCTTGTTGGCTTTCTGGAGGCCCAAACAATGATAACATCTGTTTATTAGGAGAGTGCTTTGAGAAAGTTAGCCAAAGTTTTAGCAGAAAACAACCCAGGAAATCTTCATCAGAGAGTCTTGCTCTACCACAATAATGCTCCTGGTCATTCCTCTCATCAAACAAGGACAATTTTATGAGAGTTTTTAATGGGAAATGATTAGGCATCCACCTTGCAATCCTGATTTGGCTTCTTCTGATTTATTTTTGTGTCTTAATCTTAAAAAATCTTTAAAGAGTATCCCTTTTTCTTCAGTTAATAATGTAAAAACAGACTGCATTCACACAGTTAAATGCCCAAGACCCTCAGTTCTTTAGAGATGGACTAAATGGCTGGTATCTTTGCTTACAAAAGTATCCTGATCTTGACAGAGTTTATGTTGAGAAATAAAGCTTCTATTTTTAATTTTTATGTTTTAATTCCATTTTCCCATAAACTTTTTGAAATTCCCTTGTATAGTATTTTTTCTCTCCCAGAAAATTATAGAATAATTCACAATCTAAAATACAATACACATTTTAGTATATATCTCTAAAAAATGGACAGATCAAGCCAATGAAAATAAATGAGGGCATAAGGAATTTGATTAACACGGTTCAAAAACTAAATATCATAGATATGCGGACCTTTATAGCCAATGAACAGAAAATATATAGTTTTTTTCAAATGCCTATGGAACTTTTATAAAAATTGATCATACTAATATATCATACTACAAAGATAATCCCAATAAAATTCTCAAAGTCGAAACCATAGAAGTTACCTTCTCTGACCATGTTGCAATTAAAACACACACACACACACACACACACACACATACACACATACTAGCCCTCAAATTCACCCATTTGGAAATGTTAAAAACAGGCTTCTAAGTGGCCAATGAACTAAAAAGAAAAAAAAATGATGAGATCATAGAGCATGTGAAAATGAGAGACAACAGCAACTTTACATATCAAAAACTGTGGGAGTCAGAGAAATGTGTCTTGAGAATAATCTGCCATTGCCAGTTCTGAAGATGGAGTAAGAGGGCCATGAGACAAGAAATGTACCAGCCTCTAGAAGCTTGGAAGAACCCTTAGCTTACAGCCAATAAGAAAATGGAGACTCTAGTCTGACAAAGGCAAGGAACTGAATTCTGCCAACAACCTGGGAAAGCAGGAAATGGATTCTCCTCTAAAGCCTTCAAAAAGGAACACATCCCTACAGATGCTTTGATTTTAACTCAATGAGACCCATGTTGGACTTCTAACCTATAGAACTATAAAATTATAAATTCGTGTTGTTCTGGGCCAATAAATTTGTGGTGCTTTGTTATAGCAGTAATAGAAAACTAATATAGATGTTTGGTACCTGAAAGTGGGGTGTTGCTGTCACAAAGAACTAAATATGTGGAAGTGGGTTTGGAATTGGGCAGTTGGTGGAAACCGGAAGAATGATAAGGAGACTGATAAAAATAAAAGTCTGGATTGCATTGAACAAACTGTTAGCAGAAATATGGACTTTAAGGAATTGTGTCCTGTAGTTATGTAGAAAGCAGAACTTGTAAACAATGAAATAGAACATTTAGCTGAGGAGATTTCCAAGTACAGGGTTGAACGTACAACTTGGTTTCTTCTTGTGGCTTATAGTGAAACACAAGAGAAAAGAAATAAATTGAAGACAAAACAGTAAAACAAATGGAATCCAGGATTTGATGATTTGGGAACTTCTCAGCCTACCCAGATTACAAAAGACATGAAAATTAAGAGATTCACTGTCAGGGAAGGGTACTCTAAAGAAAAAGCTGAGGGCGTGGCTGGAATAGCTTGTGTTAATATCTCAAAAAGATCAAAAGGCCAGAGTATTCTATCACACAAAACGTTCTTTAAAGACATTAAGGGTGTGGTTCACAGATCCTCTCAATCAAACCAGAGAGCTTCTAGGAAGCTTAAAGACTTTGTCTCTCAGGCATCTCAGCAAAAATTAAAAGCAGAGGTGGGATTATCTAGGAAAATCTGTAGATAAGGTTCTTACCTGTGACATACATGGAGATCCACAAGGTTTTCAGGAATTTTATGTCTTCAGAAACACTGTCGATGTGGACCAAAAGAAATAGAGTATGAAAAGAAAGAAGGAAGAAGACTTCTAAAATTCTACAGACTAGATAGGCTGGGTAGACTGAGAATTTCTCAAATCATCAGCCTGCAGGAAACAGGCTGACAAGATTATGCAGCTGCAAACATGTGCTTCCTTTCATTAAAAAAAAAAAAAATTCTAAATGATTTTTTAAAAATGCCATGTGCCATTGAGAATAATTCCCAGACCTTAAACTTTATAGAGTTTCTCCAGGTGGATTTCAAAATTGCTTGGGATGACAAGTGACCCCTTTTTTCCTTCCTTCCGTTTTCTCTTTTTTTGAACTGGAATGTCTTTGATTGTTATTCTATGCCTGTCCCGCCATTGTATTTTGGGAGCAAATAACTTGTTTTCTATTTTCATAGGTCCACAGATGGAGAGAAATTGTTCCCTAGTGTGGATTATACCCAGAGCCTCACCCACACCTGATTTAGCCATTTAGATGATGAATAATAGAAAACTAATATGTAAGGAAAATGCAGTAAAACCTACAATTAAAAATTATCTTTTTATTTAAAAGATATTCAACAGACCTTCTTTCATGCTTACTTGTTCAAAGCACTGTACTTCAGTATACAGTTATGTTATTTATATATAGGTAATAGTTGTTACTGTGACTTTTAAAGATCAGTATAAATGCAAATTTAAAAATTACCATCTTTATGAAGTTTCATTTTCTTTTCAGAATAAAAATGAGGATCTCAATAATCTTTTCCCATAAAAAGATTACACTGTAATCCCACATTTTACTAAAGTTATTCTTATCACCAATTAGCATAAAGTAATTTACATATAAATTTTAGTCTAATATAGTCTCATAAGACCTTTGGGAGGTAAAATGTATCTACAAATATTGTCCCATTTTACAGAAGAGAAAATAGATACTTGGAGGAGAAGAAAAGCTCACCTACAGGAACACTGAAAATTAGTGACTGACTTAGTAAAAGGAAAAAGAGTTATATGATCTGAAGAGAAACCAGAGTATGACTTAGAATGGAATATTATTCAGCTGTAAAAAAAAAGTAGGAAATCCTGTCATATGGAACAACATGGAAGAACCTTGAGGACATTATGCTAAGCAAAATTAGCTAGTCACAAAAAGGCAAATACTGAATGATTTCACCTATATGAGATACCTGAATTGTCAAACTCTCAGAAACAGAGGGTAGAATGGTGGTTCCCAGGAGATGGGAAGAGGGAGAAAAGAGAAGTTGTTCAATACAGATTTTCTATTTTGTAAGATGAGAAAGTTTTGGAGATCTGTTACAAAACAATGTGCACATAGTTAACACTAATGTACTTTATACACTTAAAAATGGTTAAGATGATAAATTTTGTGTTTTTGACCACAATAAAAAAACTTTAGAGTTATTATGTTATACCAAATCCACAAATGGCATAATTACAAACCAATTCCTACTTTAAGAATTCCAGAGAGTTAAAGGGGTTAAATGTTTAATCGAAATGTAATATTGAAACTAAACTGTTAGTGTGCTACTTTAATATTATTGAAGTACTAATAAATACATTAAAAGACATTAAATCAGTTACTTCCTACAGAAGAATGATCATCCAAAGAATAACATTAGCTGTTTTTATAATATACAGAGAATGTTTTTTCAAGCTAATTAAATCCAATGCATTTTTACAGCAATTAACAATATATGGTTAATTATTTATTATGCGGGGTTTGCTATATAGCATTAATTATGATGAATTTATTTGGCTTTTTCTAAGAATAGAAAATATATTGGTTTGGGAGGTATGGTACTTATGATGTTTTATCATAAGTTAGACTTAAATTAATGAACTTTGAAACTTTATATGAAAAACAGTTTTCTGAATAAGTTTTAATTTTGAGTCAAAAAATATCTTTTAAGGAATAATTTTTGTAGATTTGACATCTGTATATAATAAAGTCTACTCTATATTAAAAATATATTTGAGATATCATCTTTATGTAAATCACTGTACTTGGCATCATGAGAAATATAAAAATGAATTGCTTCAATCCCTGGACTCAAGGATCCTGTGTTACCAAGGTAATTTGAAGAATTTCTGATTTCTTAAACTGTGTTCCAACGAATTATTTAACTTTATAACTCTCCTTGATTCCTCTCTCAACAAGCAGTTTAAATTCTTTCTGCCTATATCAACGTGGTTCTCACCCTGGATCAAAGTTTAATCACCTGAGGATCTTTTAGAATATACACAGGTAGGGACTATATTCCTAGGCATTCTGACTTACATTGCCCACAGTGGAATCTGGACATTTGTGTTTTAAAAAATGACCAAGTGCCTGGGGCTTGGGAATGGAGAGTGATTGCAAAAGGGTAGAAGGTTTATCTTTAGTGTGATAGAAATGTTCTAAAATTAGATTGTGATGATGGCTATACAACTCTATACATTTACTAGAAATCATTGAATTCTGCACTTACAATAAGTGAGTTTCATGGTATATAAATTATACCTCAATAAAGCAGACAAAAAGAAAAAAAGCTATGGTATGTGGCCAAAATGTTACCCAGAGGAATGTATAGTCTTTACATTTATTGAAGAGAAAAAGACTGAAAATAAATGAACAGAGCATCCAACATGAGAAATTGGAAAAGGAACAAAAACAACAAAAATAGAAAGGAAAATAAAGATACAAACGAAAATTTGATAGGAATAAAGCCGGCGATCCAAGAACTAGTTCTTTAAAAAGAACAATTTAATGAATAAATTTCTATTAATACTAATAAATAAAAAAAGTATAATAACAGCACTGATAATAAGATAGGCATATAACCATAGAGTCAGGAGATGTTAAAAATATTAGAATAGTATATTCAACTTTATAACCATACATTAAGAAACTAGATGGAATGGAAGAATTGTTAGAAAAATATGTTTGCCAAATTATATACAAGAAAAGGTAAAAAATAGACCAATATTCTTAAATTTTTAAATCTTCGTCAAACATATTCTTTCCCCAAAAGTCCCAAGCCCCGGTGATTTTGTGGGTAAATTTTCTCAAACTTTCAAGATACAGATAACTTCTATGTCATTTAAACTGGTTCAGAGAATAGAAACGAGATAGCAATCTGTCAAATTCCCCTTCTATGGGGTTAACATAATATTTACATCACTATCAAACAAAAATAATACAAAAGAAACAAAGAAAAACTTGTAGCCTAGTCTCGTTCACAAATATAGATACAAAGGACTAAACTAAATATTAGCAAACTAAATATAGCAGTATATGAAAAACAAATACAACATGATCAAACAGAATTTAGAAATAGAAGGATAGTTTAGCATCAGAAAATCTATTACATTAATTCCTGGTATTAACATATTAAAGGTCATTTACCCATTTTGATAAATTCAGAAAAGGCACACCAATTCTTGACAAATTTTTTTATAAGCTAGGAATAGAACAAAACTTAATTCGATAAAGGTTATGTATCTCTCTGATATCAACAGCAAACTTTATATGAAATTTTAAAGCATTAGAGAGACATTCCCATTGAAGTCAGGTATAAGACAAAAATGCATCATCATTAATATTATTCAACAATGTTCTAGACTGGCTTTTTAGCTCAGCAGTTCCTTCAACAAAGTATCAACAATGTTCTAGAAACCCTAACCAATGTTGTAAAGAAAAAAAAAATTCTTTTTCTGTAAATAAATAAACAGAAAGTATTAATCTCTCTAGTATAAAGACAACTCCAATAAATAAATAAATGAATGGCAAACACCCAATAGGAACAAGGTCAAAGAATGTGAAAAAGTAGCTCACAAAAGAACAAAATGCTAATATCTAGTAAGCAAATGAAAAGACATTCAGCTTCACTGATGGTTGGGAAAATGCAAATTAAAAATGAGATTCCACATTTATCTGTCAAATTATAAAAAATTAAACATCAACAAAGTCCAGGATTGCCAAAGGTATGCAATAAAAAAACGTACACACTTCTGGGGCAGGGTGAATTGGGACAACCAATTTGGAGTGACAAATAATTGTCAACTATGATCACAATGTGACAATAACTATCAAAATTAAAAATATTTTAAACCCACACTTTTAGATGTACACTCTATGGAAATACTTGCACAAGTGTGAATGGACATATGTACAAGAAACATTATTTGTAATAGGTGCAAATATAAAACAACCTAGATGTCCCACAATAAGGCGATAATTGAACGGATGCTGCAATAGTCATAAAATGGAAACCTCTGTAGGCATTTAATGAAGAGAGGTAAGTCTGATGAATTATTAAGTAAAAAGTTATGTAACAAAATATAGAGTATGATTTCATTTTTGTGAAAACAAATAATGTGTGTACCTGAATGTTCTTCAAAAAAGTCTAGAAAGATACCAAAGTTCGATTGTGTCTACTTCTTGAGAATGGGTGTGAAAATTGATGGTAAGGGTACATGAGTAGTTGGAGATTTTCACTTTGTACTTTATAAATTATTTATATGTAAATTTTATAAATAATTCTATAATATATTAAGTTACTTTCCCAATAAAAATAATAAAGCCAACACATACAAAGGGATATAATAAAGTCAAAATATATTTTATAGGAATTTACGCTTTAAAGCTGAGCAGAGTGAAATAAACTGTAACCCCCCAAAATCCTAAATAAGAAAGAATTTCGAAACCTCACGCCATTTTTTATGCCTTTTTGTGAATTGCAAAAATAATCACAAAATTTAGGGATTTAACTGGTACCAGAATCAAACCTGTATATTTTCTAGAACAAAACACTAGTAGAATATTCAAATATTATGTGTATCCTGTTTTGAATCTTGGCCCACCCACACAAATGGATACCACCACAGACATTGGTGCCCTCCCTCTGGAGTTCATCCACCTTTTCACTCCAGGAAAGCTACTCTTCACCCTCAACTTACTTGGTTCCTCCTCACTCATCCTGGATTTCACTCTAGGTGGCTCCTAATCATTCCTCTCTTCTTCTGAACTGATGTCCATGTTTTCCTTTCTGTGACCTATTCCAGGATGTCACCTCTGGTATTTTTTTTTCCCTCCAGCCTCACATGTGTTCCTTGCTACATCCCAACCAGCCAGACCTTCCCTCAGGTACCTCATCTCCCCTGTAAACTAGTGACAGAAAAGCACACGATTCTCTTCACCTGATATCATATATTGGTCCATAGTAGAGTTCTCTATCTTAAACATGAAACTTTATTTGAAGAGAACAGAAACTTTTTTTAAGAAACTGGCATAACACCAGCACTACATTATGGATAATTATAACATAAACATCAGTTAATGCTTAGACCTTATCTTTTTTATTAGCTTTAAACCTTTAAAAGTAATGTCATGTAGTCTAATGGGAAAATTGTAATTTCCAAATCTGTAGCCTTGAATCATTGGTTAATAAATGTTCCTAATATGGTTTGCTTGATTGATTTTGAAATACGGACAGTCTGCAGTTTAGAATTTAAAACTTTCAAATTAGAAGAATGCTTAGATATCTATCATTTTATTCAGGGGTATCCGAGCTCACTGGTGGGCCAATGTTTAGCTATTAGAAGAAGGAGGAGAAAGAGAAGAAAGAGCAGGAGGAGAAAGAGAGGGAGGAGGAGGAGGAAGAAAAGGAGGAGAAAGAAAAGAATTTTGACCAGTAATACAAATATAGTTCTAGAGCTGAATAGTCACACTTATTCTTCCAAAGCACACAGGCATAGGTGTACAGATCTAGTCTAAAACTGCAAGTATATTTGGTCTCAATCTGGATTCCAGATTAACATCAAACATGGTGGCTTTTGCTTTTATTTCAGTAGTTTCCTCTAAAAAGGATATACTTTTGCACAACTAGGCAGATCCAAATATTAGCCAGAATTGGCTCCATAGCCATAAAATTTAGAATACCAGGATTCATATGCTTGCCTCTAAAATTTCAGAGATTTGGCATTACTTTCAGTTCAATGACTTTTTCTTAAAATTGAGCAACATGACTAGAGAAGATTTACCAATTCACAGTTTATAAGGACAATTGAAAAAACTTATAGCATGAGTCAGGCTCATCAAAATTTGTGAATCACTTGAAATTGCGACTTAATTTCTATTAAGTAATCATATAATATTTCAAAATCTGTGATTCCCCTGAGCCAAGGGCAGCAATTCAATGAGAAATGGATGAGGACTTCAGGTAATACCTGTAAAATCCACACGGTTAGTTTGAGCCTCAATATCTGTACTTCCTTAAACAAATAAGTGATGTATTTGTTTTTTTCTTTCTCAGCCTTAAGTTCCTCAAATGCTGGCCACATCATTAAGAAAATACAATCTTGTGAGCCTTGGTAGAGTTGCATTTAATTTAGAGGCATTTAATTACTCAAAGACCAAAGAGCAAAGCAAATTTCAATTTAAAAAAATGAAATAAGTTTCCACAATTTAACTCTTCAACTGCTTTAAAATAAACAGAAGCTGCCTTAAATTCTCTCAAATATCTTATACCTTGGCAACAAGGAAAAGAATTAACATGAAGAAAATTCACAATCCTCCATCACCTTGAACAATGTTTCACATTTGAAAAGTTTACAGTACTGGTTTCTGGTGACTGAAACAAAGGAAAGACCTTTTTTTTTTATTTTAATAAACAGATGGACACTCTTCTCCTTTTTTTTTATAGGTGCCCCACTTTTGTAAAGGAAGGCGGGAAGAAAATATCTTAGCTGAAGAGAGTGTCCTATAAAGTAACAGGTTTCATACTTGACTATGGCTAGTAATCTCTGAAGGTAGTTACAAAAGAGGATTTTTTTTTTTTTTTTTTTTAGTTCTACTCACTTTTGGTTTTTTGTTTTTTGTTTTTTTATTTCAGGGTATTATGAGGGTACAAACATTATGGTTACATTTTACGTCTTTGCCTCACCCAAGCGAGGGTTAGAGTCATGCCCTTCCCCCCTACAATGCTCCCCGTGTCCTTTAGCTGCAGGTTTATCCCCCCAATCCTCCTAATCCCTGGAGAGTATTGCTGCCATGTGTGCACCCTAGTGTTCATCTGTTAGTGCCAATTTGATGGCGAGTACAAGTGGAGCCCATTCTTCCGATCTTGTGATACCTCACTTCGGATAATGGGCTTAAAGTTCAATCCAGGAAAATATAAGAGGTGCTAGATCACTGTTGTTTCTTATGATTAATATTCCATTGTATACATATACCAAATTTTAATAATCCACTCATGAATTGATGGGCACTTGGGTTGTTTCCACATCCTTGCGATAGTGAATTGTGCTGCCATAAACATTCAGGTGCAGATGTCTCTATTATAGCGTATCTTTTGCTCTTTTGGGTAGATGCCTAATAGTGCTATTGCTGGATCAAATGGTATTTCTATTTTTAGCTCTTTGAGGTATCTCCAAATTCTACAAGAGAGGATTTCTAAAACATTTAATAAGCAATGGCTCAAATGTTTGTATAAGTGGTCAAACTTCCATGATGACTACTTTAAAAGATAATACTCCTTTTGGATAAGATTATTTTAAAAATGCAGCATCATTATCTTTGCCTGGTAAATCCAATTCTTAAATATCCTTTAAAATAATTGATAAAAGAAAAAAATCAGAACTATAGTAATGATTGCAATTCATTTTTTAAACATTTTATTTTGAAATAATTATAGAACCACAGGAAGCTGCAAACATAGTATAAAGAGTTCCATGTACCCTTCATGGTGACATCTTATATAGCAATAGTACAATATCAAAACTAGGAAATTGGCCAGGCATGGTGGCTTACTTCTATAATTCCAGCACTTTGAGGCCAGGAGTTTGAGATCAGCCTGGGCAACATAGTGAGACTCTGTCTCCACAGAAATATTTTCAAAAAATTAGCCGGGCGTGGTAGTATGCAACTGTAGTCCCAGCTACTTGGGGGGCTGAGGCAGGAAGACTACTTGAGCCCAGGAGTTTGAAGTTGCAGTGGTCTGTGATTGCGCTACAGCCTGGGTTAATGTACCAATAACGGTTGATATGTTATTCATTTGTTGCCATATTTTTAACCTGCATTCATTTGTGTGTGTGCATGTGTGCATAGTTCTATGCAATTTTATCCCATGTATAGATTTGTGTAACCACACTACAATCAAGACACAGTGTTCCATTGTTGCAAAAGAACTCCTTCATGCTGTTCGTATTTATGTTCCCCCTCCTCACCTGCCTCCTTGTTACCTGGCAACCACTAATCTGTTATCAATTGCTACAGTTGTTTCCATTTCAAATGTTATATAAATGGAATTTTACTCCATGTAATCTTTTGAGACTGACTTTTTTTCACTAAGCAGAACACTCTTGAGTTTCATCCAGGTTGTTTCATGTGTCAATAATTCATTCCTTTATATTGCTGAGTGGTATTCCATGGTATGAATGTACCAGAGTTTGTTCAATCATTCACCCATTGAAGGGCATTTGAGTTGTTTCTAGTATTTTGCTAGTACAAATAATGCTGTAATAAACATTCATGTTCAGGTTTTGTGTGAGCATAGTTTTTCATTTTTTCTGGGATAAATGCCTGAGGGCAATTGCTGAGTCACATGTTTAGTTTTGCAAGAAAATACCAAACTGTTTTCCAGAGGGGCTGTACCATTTTACATTCCCACCTACAATGTATGACAGATCCAGTTTCTATGCATCTTTGCCAGCTCTTATTACTATAACTATTTTTTCATTTTAGCCATTCTGATAAGTGTGTCATGATACCTCATTGTGGTTTCAATTTGCACTTCTTTAATGACTAATATATTGGCCATCTTTGTGTGTGTTTATTTGCCTCTTCTACATTCTCTTCTGCAAAAGGTCTCTTCATGCCTTTTGCCTATTTTGTAATTGAGTTGTTTTTTACTGTTGAGTTTTGAGAATGTATATATATTCTAAATATAAAGTCTTTACTGTGTGCGTATATATATATATATATATATATATATATATATATACTACATATAAAACCTTTACTGGATATGTGGTTTGCAAATATTTTCTCCCACCAATTCATTTTTATAAGACAAAAATCAGAACTAGGCCCTAGATAGGAGGACATTTGATTTTGTAGATACAGGATTACATACAAGGCTACATGACTTTGAGTTTAGCTATTATTTAAGCCCAAACTTAGAGGCTTTTTGATAAAGTGATGCCACAGTATGCTAAGCAGAATCAAAAGATAAAAAATCACCACCAGTAAGGATTAATTCCTACACCTCAAAGACAAATGTATTCTCCATAACATCGGATTGCAAGGAGAAGCTCCTACTACTAATGAAACGGCTAGTTCAAGAAAGCAGAAAATCTATTTTGAAGGCAGCAGAATGACAGGTAACCTGATCTTTAAACCATCTATTATTTGTAGGTAATATTTATGGAATATTTGCTATAAAATACTATAAAATCATCTGACTTCAGATTCTATGTTTGTTTCCAGCGCACCATGCTTATTCTAGAAATGGTGACTCTACATTCTAAATTTGGGAGAACAGTTCAAATTTCAAATATTCTAAATCTTTGCCTGTATAAATCATCAAAATAGCCTCCAAATATTTGACCATCAAAATTACATCTATGAGACTACCCCTCATACCTGGCAAAGATCCTTGGTTAGAATGTTCCAGTTATGCCTACCTTCTCATATACCCTTTCCTGCTCTCACCTCCTGATGCTCTAATGTTCATGTCCTATATTACATGATTCTGTCCCCTGGCCACAGCTGATTGGACTAAACATGGACACTTGACCCAAGGCAGCCTTCCACAGGCTGTTCAGTGCCCCCTGACTTGGATGTACTAGTTCAAGAGAAGAGAGGCTGGATCAATTAGATTCCTCTTTTAGGAATTTGGAATTTGGAAAACTGAAATGAGGTTAAATAACCATAAGAGCTGGACTTAAAGTTCATGAGGCAGCCACCATAGGCCTTGAGCAAACTGGAAGCCAATCTCTGGAGAACATGGCCAGCAGATGTGCTGAGAAAAGCAGAGATTCCATGAGTTTGTTGATGAGGTTCCTAAGAGGGAGGCAGAGGCACTAACTGCTTGGGGATCTGATGGCTTTCTGGCCCTGGCTGTGATCCCAGTCCCTATGTGGACTGGGATCACATATGCCTTAGAAGACATTCTGTTTCTGAAGTAACTTAAACGAGTTCCATGTAGCCAAAAATCCTCTAATTATGATATGAATGTGGTGGTCTAATTTTTTTTATTTGGAAGTTATAGTCCATAGCTATAGAAAAATTTACATGATCTAATAAAGCAGGATTCTTTCAAAAAGTTTTCAATTGATGTTGAATCTCCCTAAAAAGAGATAGGCACTCCTACATAATGACTGATGGGCATATGCACTGGTTCAACCTTCCTGAAAAGCAACTGGGTGCAATGGATAACAAAAAGTCTAAAAACTATGTGCCATATGATTCTCTTTTTAAAGATATATGCATAGAAGAAAAACCAGAAGTGTATATTAAAATAGTAATAATACAATAGTTATCTTTCGATAAGATTATGAATGATTTAAATTTTATCTTTTTCTAAATGAGTATCTATTTCTTACAATTTTTCTCAAAGCAGATGCTTTAAATATGAAAACCAGTTACCAGTTACTGTTCTTACATGTGCTATATGCTTTATGGACATTACCTCATTTAATTTCTAAAATGACCCTATGAGGTATGTACTATTATTCTCACTTTATGAATGAGGAAGTTGAAGCCCAAAGATATGAAAAAGCCTTCTAAACATCATAACTAATAAGTGGTACTAAAATGTAACCTCCATGAGATCAGAAATATTGTTTGTTTTGTGTACTGTTGTATCCTCATCATCTAGAACTCACTAAATATTTTTAAATGAATGATAGGCAGAACCAGGCTTTGTACCCAAGTATGTCTTACTCTAAAACCTCTGCTCCAAGCTCAAAACTCCAAAGAGGTCCTTCTATAATTTATGCCCCTGATAAATGTGTTCCTTTGCCTTTGAGAAATGTTTATAGAACATGTTGATACTCTAGGAAATATAAAATCACATGATGTGTTACTATGTTGTCCTAGTCAATAAATAATAGTTTAGTTTATAGATAAGCTTAATGAAGTTTTGTATCATATAACATTTGTGTTTTATTTAATATGGTGCTTGTAGTCATTGCTAGGGAAATTTGGATATTTGACCCATAGTTATGAATTCAATTCTGAATTGATTATACCATTATATTTGCGGAAAAACTCAGCTCCTTTTGTATAATTTTGACTTCCAGGAGCTTTTCTAGGAGCTTACACATTGGAAGAATGGACTTTCTTGATATTGTTATTCAGAATCATAATTTATTCCTAAGTAGATACATAGCCTTTTAAATCAGCATGAAATACTATTTTTGGAGGAAACCTGACATTCAAACTATAATTTTGTGATAAATATAGCAATGTCAACCTGAGGTCTTAGGATAAGTCTTTAACTTATAACAAATATATTTTCAGTTCCTAATTCAATTTTAATAATAGCATGACAATATCATAGTTACTAGATCTTAGCCAAAAGACCAAGAATCAAAAGTTAGTCGTAGTCATTACATTTATGAAAGGCCAAGTGTTCCATACAGCAATGTTTGATCCTAAACTCCGTGCCACTCTCCTTTCCTCACTGTGTTACTGGTTAGCTTAAGGCATGAGGGGAAATACTCAAGATGATGTTACTAAAGATGTGCCTTCTATCATCATTGTGATTTAATGCTGTCTTGGAAGTTCAGGCCAATGTAAGAAGAGAAATGAACAAACCCAAAATAAATAAATGATGGAAGAAACAAAAACATCATTATTTGGTGACAGCTGATCATGTGATTACTTATCTAACAAAATGCCCAAGGAATCAGCTAAAATTGTTAGACTTAATAGAACAGAAAATGCCAGATAAAACATAAAATATAGAAAAGCCACTAAGATTCTTAAATACCAATAATTACAATCTAGAAAAACCTAATTTTAAAAAAGGAGATCAATCTACAATAGCAACAAAATATATAAAAAGAGTAGATTTAATAAGTATTCAGCTATATAAAAAAATCATAAAATTTATCGGGCAATAATATCCAGAAAGAATAAAATATTCTAAAGGTTTCAACTCTTAATATGTTATTTAAAAAATTTAATTCAGTCCCAAACAAAATTGCAATTAGATTTTTTAGGATTTAGAAAGAATGTTATAATATTCATTTAGGAAAATAAAAAGATAAAGATAAAAATATTCCAAAAAATGGAAAAAGGAAAATGAAATAACAAAATAGAAATATGTCAATGAAACTCCAGAGATAGAATCAGTTAAATATATATAAAAATTAAATAACCAACCAAGTACGATATAAAATAGTTAAAAATACATGTTTGTGGGAATCATTCATTAGAAATTTGAATTAAATTATTTTAGATTGAATACTTCATACCACGCCCCAGAATATATCCCAGATGTCTTAGATAGTAAGTGTTCTTAAACTCACAAATGAATAACATTCACTGTGTGTTGGGCAGGTGCGGGCGGCGGGGGGGAGAAGGAAATGGGTATATTCACAGCTAATGGGTGCTGTGTGAATCATCTGAGGGATGGACACGCTTGAAGCTCTGACTTGGGTGGGGCAAAGGCAATATATGTAACCTAAACATTTGTACCCCTGTAATATGCTGAAATTTAAAAAAATCAAAAATAAATAAATAACAGTGAGTGTTAATCATATCTCTAGAGAGGATAATTTTTTAAGCTTGAAGCAATAGAAGAAAGTACAAAGTAGGATTCATGGTTTCAAACATAATTTTAAAAACATTTATTCAACTTAAAAATAGCAAAACTAGGGAGAAATTAGAGAAGTGTATTAATTACTTTAGGCTACTGGAACTTGCATGACCTGTTGTATCCTTGTACAATGCTGGGCACATAGTAATTATATCTATTAACATAGTAATCTGCTGACCAGATATTGCAATAATTAACTAAGTAGACTTTGATTAATTATATAGTGAGACAAAAAAAGTGACCCTTGAGTCAGATTAGTCAGCTGTAACTGTAAATGATGAGTGCAAATTAATTTCTTTGGCCCAGATACATAAGAACCGCAGACAGGAAACTGTCTAATCAGCTGTGGAATGGAGAAGTGACGGGAACAATGAGTGGGCCATGGAAGTGTTGTCAGGCCACATCAAGTCCCACCACAAGAATCAGCTGTTGGAGGATGACAGCAGCCAACAGGCCACAGTGGTCTGGAACAGTCAGCAAAAGTATGGCTTGACTCAATCAAGAAATCTTGTTCAACTCGGGAGGTCCAAAGACCAGAGTGCTGGATGACAGGACTATAAACAGCAGTCTCAGCTGCTAAACAAAGGGCATGATTGTGTATGGAGAGGAGAGAGAGGACCACATACTTCTCATCAGTCTTTTTCTAGGATAATTGCAGCATCCTGAAGCACTTAGAATTGATGGTTGCTGCATCTTCCATCTGAGGCAGTCAGAAGGATTTAAAAGTCAGTATATGATTGTTATCAATGTATATAGTAAGGAAAGCGTTCATTCAAAATCACTTAGTAGTTGGGTAGTCTGTGCAGTACGATGTTTCTGTGTTATTCTCAGAGTCTACTTTGGGCTGACTGCTCACAGCATTCTACACATTTTTGCAGAATCAGTAAATAAATTAGGTATCATTTATTTGGATAAAGCTAAAAAATTATTATTTTGGTTCTGTTAAGACCTTGTTTTCCAATTTAATGTTGGAAAATGGTTTTAGAAATACTTGCTAATGATATGAATCTAAGTGTTTCCATCTTTTTAGCTCCATTTTCCCAGGGCGATAAAAATAAACACACTGGGAGCACAGAACTGTCCATCTTCACTCTATGCCTGGATCCTGCTATAATGACGCCCCCGTAGGTCTACCTAGAACAATTCTCCCATCTGTCAGCTAGATTAGAGGATAGTTTGTTCAAGATGAGTAGAAATATTTTTGCTATTATTACATGACCAGCAGGCAGGCTATGGGATGAAATGGGCCAGAATAGATTGGCAAACCATTTATTTCCTAGCTATGCCTACAGCAACTTTCTGAGCACAAAGAGGAAAGGAGAACAAATTTTTAAAAACCATTTGTGAAATGGCTGGTAATTACAGGACCAGTGTTAAGCACATGTAAAATAGATGTTTCTACATAGCAGCAAGATGAGAGAAAATGATATGTCAAATATTTTAAAATCCATGATCAAATTGGAATAAAATAAAAAGTTATTGTAATCCGAGGCAGTAGAATTCAATTTTCCTTACATTATGGAGATTTCTCTGAGCAGACCCAGGTTAAATGATTGCTCTGAGGTCGATGACACACTGATTCCTAGTGCCAACAATGACTTCAGCCTCATGGCAACCTTTACAAATTGCTTCCTGTAAATTCTTTGTGAGAATAACAAGCAATTCATTTTGCTTGAGAGTGACTTTCAGCTAAGGGACTCCACCCAACAATCTGGATTTAATAAAACAAAATACACTTTGGTATTACAAACATCTTTTTTTTTTTGAGATGCAAGTTCCCCACATAAGTTGTAAAAGCAAAGCATTTTGGTTTTCTATTCAGTGAAAGCCAGATGGATCCTTATACATAGTCAATGATTACTCAGTGTATATGGTGAGTGGGTGGGGAAGGGTAGAAGAGGAGAGGTGGTTACTGAAGAGTCATATTTGTATGTGTGCATGTAAGATATGTAAGATGCTCAGGTTAATACTTACAAAAGACTTTGAAGTCACAAGCAGAACAATGCTTGGCTATCCAGTCATTCATTCATTCACTTATTCAACATATATTATGGAGCACCAAACAGAGTTGTAGGCTTCAGGGATACAATAATTGAACAAAACACACAGTAACTTTGCCGTCAGGGAACTTACATTCCAGTGAGGGAAAGGCAGACAATAAACCAAAAATTACCTGAAGAAAAATTCCTTTAAAGAGGATCAGTGTATTTAATGGGCATGGTAGAGGACTCAATGTATTTAATGCTGATAGAAGAGTAGATGTTGGGAGCATTTATGTCTTTGTGATTGGTAATAGATAAAATCATACCAGTTAAAATTTAGCTTGGCATTGCTCAGACATTGTATATAATTTATTACCTAGTTTCTCAACTCAAAGAGCTTACAATTCCAACTTTCAAGGTGTTCCTGCACATCACACAGACAGAGAGGGAGGGAATAATCATTACACATTTCATACACCATCTGAATCAGAGCTACATTGCCTTCAAGGTTACAATTAGTGTGAAGAAGGTGTAGAATCCTTAGACCTTGAGAAATGCAATTCTTTGTTGTGGTGTCCTATTTAGTAAAATACCAATGTAGTCATTGGTGTGATGGAGAAACCTTTTTTTTTTTTTTTGAGTTAGAAAGAATGTCCAAACTACTTTGCTCATTCCAATGAACTCACTATGATTAAAGGAGGTGGAAACAGAAACCTGCCTTTTTTTTTTTTTTTTTTTTTAACAGCCATTAAAAGAAGGTCTTTGGGCCTTGTGAGGGAAAGATCATAAGACTTCTTTGGGAAAACACCTCTGAAACTTATTCTCTAATTTCTATTCCCACTTAACTCTTCCTTCAACTTTCCTCTTTTCAATGCTGTCTTCCAGCTGCAATCATCAATTGAAGCACATGGTTGTTTTCATCATCTCCAGATATGCTGACCTCAGAGCTCATGAAATCAAAATCACGTTATGCTTCTGCTACTCTTCTGGAGTCCATCAGAACTATATCACTTACCTCCTCGATCTGGCAGAAAAAATAACTTTCTTAAGGAAAACCCTTTTAATAGAAGCCTTAATTCATCTAACACACATGTTGGACATCCACCATGTGCAAGGCATCATGTGGGGCAACTTGGGCCTACAAAGATGTTGATGACGCATGGTTGCTACCTCTATAGAGCGTATGGTTGAGAAGGAGGCCAAGTACACAGATAGCTATAGAACAAGGTGGAAATGGGAAAGTGCCATGAGAGAGACAAATGAAGTACCACATTTGCTCAGAGAAAGCTTCTGATGGGGAGCTTCAGTATGGTAGCACTGGAACAAGACTTTAGGAAAAAGTAGGATTACAACAGATTGAGGACACATGAGCAAATTCGAGTTTACCTTTTTCATTTATAATTTTTCCCTTATTAGTACCTGTATTAGGCTTCTACAGAGAAACAGAGCCAGTAGGATAGATGTAGATATATAAGAAGGGATTAGTTATGGAAATTGGCTCACGAGATTATAAAACTTGCGAAGGCCTATGGTATTCTGTCTGCATGCTGGAGAACCAGGAAGGTGGTGGTGTAATTCAGTCCAAAGGCCTAAGAACTAGAGGAGCCAATGATGTAACTCTTAGTCTGAGGCCAAAGGCCTGAGAACTGGGTAGGGTTGGGGGTTGTTCTGGCATAAGTCATGGAGTTTGAAGGCCTAAGATCCAGGAGCTCTGATGTCCAAGGGCAGGAGAACATGGATGTCCAGGCTCACAAACAGAGAGCAAATTTACCCTTCCTCTACCTTTTTGCTATATCTGGGCCCTCAATGAATCGGATGATGCCCATCCACATTGGTGAAGGCAGATCTTCTTTACTCGGTCTACTGAATCAAATGTTAATCTCTTCTGGAAACACTCTCATTAGACATACCCAAAAAGTATACCCAAAAGTATACCCTGAGTATACTTTTTAACCCAGTCAAGTTGACACCTTAAATTAACCATCGCTGTACCTTATGTAGTCCTTCTCATTTTTATTTACACTCTTTGAATGAAGCTTTCCTAATAAAAAATCTTCTTTTTAACTTCACGAACCTCTCCTCCTTATTTTCTTCAATGAATATTACCTTAAATCTTTAATAAATTTGCTTTTAATTGGATAGTCAACTTTATAATGAAAGTTAAATAGGAATATCTAAGTAGCAAAAGCAACATGAACTTACTAAAAAATATGCCCTCAAATTTCCACGTTTTCATAAACTCTGAAGACTTTCTC
>RJWJ010006923.1:18643-60155 GCA_004363605.1 Indri indri | reverse complement strand
ATTAAGCCAGATGGATGATTGTTGTAACGGACAGGTGCATATGGTTTGCTTTATTCCATTTCGTTTGTATCTGTCTGTATCGATTGATGAGTTGGATTGTGTCTTTCTGAATGTATTCTTTTTCAGGTTTCGATATCAAGACAATAGGTTCATAAAATAAGTTAGATAGTTTTCTTTGGATCTTTTTGTGAACTAAAAGTTTTTATGGCAAGGAGTTTATCTTAATCACAAATTTGAAAGAATTCACTGGTTAAACTCTGGTTTCCTCCTTCTTCCTCCCCTTTCTCTCTGTGGTAAAAGGGATTATATACTGTCTTTTTTCTCTGGGAATTTTTTTAATGAAATATTTTAAACCTGTAGAAAAGTCGAAATAATGGTACAATAAACACAAATGTACTACTATCTGCTTGCAGCAGTGGTTGATGTTCTGCTATGTGTGCTTTTTCTCTGTGTGTACATGGTTTTCTGAACCATTTGAAAGTAAGTAGCAAACTGGTACCTCTGCAGGCACCTGCTGACTGTAATGCCTATATGGAAATTAGCCGTTAATGTAATAGTATTTAATTTAATCCATGTTCAGAGTTTTCCAGTTACTCTCAAATGTTTTAGTCTGTTTTTTCCCCTCTTATTGGATCCGGTTAGGTTTGGTGATAACGTTCGGCTGCGTCTCCTTGGTCTTTACTCTCCCTTTCCAGTGGGTGCCCCCAAGCTGGGTTGCAGGCCAGATTCACCCTCCGCCTATTTCCTGTGGGCTGAAAATGGACTTTACATTTTTAAAGGGCTAAAAAGCCTCAAAAGAGGCTTATGTAATATTTTATGATGTGAATATTACATGAGAGTCACATTTCAGTCTCCATGAGCAAAGTTTTATTGAAACACATTGGCTGTGTCTGTCTGTGCGTTTGTTTACGTGTTGTCTGTGGCTCCTTTGTGCTGCAGCCGCGGAGTTGGGCAGTTACAGTAGGAACTCCAGGGCCTGCAGAAAAGCCTAAAGTATTTACTACTTGGCCATTCACGGAAACACTTTGGCAACCCCTGATCTGGAGCAATACCTCAACTGCCCACCCATTTTTTTTGACAGTTGACTTTTGGAAGAGAACTGGCCCATCATTGTCTTGGAAAATGTCCCTCATTCTGGGTCTTTTTTTCTTTTAGAGTCTTTAAACTACACATTAGGATGGAAGGCCTGATTAGATTCAGGTAAGCATTTCTGGCAGGTGTGCAGGTATATGCGTCTATTAATGGAAGGTTATCTTAGAGGTAATTTTAGATAACATTTTCAGTTTCTTCTGTGATTATCAGTTGAGTTTTTTTGTAGTGGTGCTTGTTTTTGTGTTTATATTTTAACATTTTTATTAGTTATAATTTTTCTTAAAGGTGTTTTACTGAAATTTTAAATTTATTCTAGAATAAAAAAGCTTTTATCTGTTATGTATTTTCTCATTTCCAATTTTGTTCCTCTCTTTTTCTTAAAGTTAGCTTTGTAAATTATCTGCTTTGTTCGATACAGTGGCTGCCCCAGGCAGTCATTTCAGAATTTCTGTCCCCACAGATTTGTTTTGCCAGATCTTGGACTTCATACAAATGTAATCAATCAGCATGTATTCTTCAGTGTCTAGGGTCTTTGCTTCAGAATGTTTTCATTTTTATTCAGCTTCGAGGTATATTTTGTACCTGTTCTATTAATAACAGCATAGTTTGGACAGTGTACATGCTCATGTACATTACGACCAAGAAATAGAACATTCCCATCACCATGGAAAGCCCTTGGTGCCCCGACAACACCACCAGCCTCAGTGCAACCAGCGATCCGCTGTCAGTCACTGCAGATTAGGTTTGCCTTTTCTAGAATTGCATGATGAAGTGCAGTCTCTTTTGCCTGTAGCTTCTTCTACTCAGCATCATGTTTTTGAGATTCATTCATATTGTAGTTTCTTCTTACTGCTGAGTGGAATCTGTTGTGTGGATATGCCACAATTGTTTGTCCACTTTTCTCTTGATGGCCAGTTCTGTTTATGTTTTTGGCTATTACAATTAAGACTGCTCTGAACATTGCATATAGGTCTTTTTGTAGAAACCAGTTTTCCTTTCTTGTTGGTAGAGACCTAGGAGTGGCTGGGCCATAAGGGAGATGAATGCCCAACTTTATAGGAAACTGTGTAAGAGGGTCTGATTCTATCTTTAATATTTGGCTGCTGACAGCTTTTGAGCCCCTTCCCTCTTCTCCCATCCCAGGGAAGCTGATAAGAAGGCCCAGGTGCTCCCTCTTGTGGCGCCAGCGGGAAGTTTCCATGTACCCACCTGCCCTGACGCAAGCCCCACCCTCTGAAACATCCACCGAAGCCCCCAAGCTCTCCTTTCCCTCCCAGGTCCCTCCTCGATTGAACTAGCCTGGGAGGTCTGCCCTGCTCTCCTCAGAAAGCCTCAGTATGTGAGTCATAAATCTTCCCGTACCCTCTTGCTGCATGTGTACTGTCCCCATCTGAACATCCAAGCCGAATTTTGTGGGGGAGGTCTGTCCTGTCTCTATGGGCCACCACAAAATAAACTGCCCAACAGTTCTCCAAAGAGAACTGGGCAGTGGGTGAGAGTTTCAGTTCACCTCTTTACCAATATCTGGTAATCATCAGTCTTTTTTTATTTAATCGGTTTAGTAGGTATGACATCATATCTCATTGTGGTTTTAATTTGCATTCCCTGATGGTAATGATATTGAGCATCTTTTCAAGTGCTTCTTGGCCATTTGAATATCTTCTTTTTGTGAGATGTCTGTTTAAGTCTTTTACTCATTTAAAAAAGTTACTTTATTTCATAATAGTTTTAGGTTTATAGAAAAGTCGTGACTGTGTACAGAGTTCCCAAATACCTCACCAGTTTCCCCTATTATTGTCATGTTACGTGCATATAGTACATTTGTCACAGTTAATGAACAGAGTGTTAACAAAATCTTAGATCTCTGGGAATCTGAGCATCTTTCCATGGGTTAAAGGGCCATTTGTATTTCTTTTTCCATGAGCTGTATTTACATATGCTTTGCCCATTTTTCTATTGGGTTATTATTGATCTTTTTCTTACTTATTTCTAGGAATTCTTTATATATTAAGAAAATTAGCCTTTTGTGATATGAGGTACCACCCCCACCCCTAGTGTAACATTTCTATTTAATTTTGTTTATGGTTCTTTTATGTGGAATTTTCTTTTCTAATGAAGTTGTAATTGTCAGTTTTGCCTTAAATGGCTTTTAGGCTATATCTTATACTTCAAAAAGGCTTTTGTTAAAAAATTGTAAAAAAAATTTCATTGTTCTAGTACTCGATTCCATTTTTCAGTTTAATTACTGATTCATATACTGATTCATCTACTTATTTTGGTGTAAGTTGAGAAGCATAGACACAGTTTTCTTAAGGTGGTCAGCAAGTTCTTCCCAATACAATTGTTCTGTTTCCAACTAATTAAAATGCCCTTTTTGTCTTATTCTTCATATATATGTATTTTTCTGGCCTTTCTAGTTTACATCATTGGTCTCTGTTGATTCATTTATCGTTAGTATAGCTTTATTGTATGTTATTGAGACACCAGTTAGTAAAGCTGTGTTATCTTTGTAGATTCTGGATATTAGCCCTTTATTGGATGTGTAGATTGCGAATATTTTCTCCCATTCTGCAGGTTGTCTGTTTGCTCTGTTGGTTATTTCCTTAGCCGTGCAGCGACTTTTTAATTTAATCAAGTCCCATTTATTTATTTTTGTTGTTGCTGTAATTGCTATTGAGGTCTTAGTCATAAATTCTTTGCCTAGACAGATATCTATTAATAGAAGAGTTTTTCTTACATTTTCTTCTAGAATTCTTATGGATTCATGCCTTACTAAGTCTTTTATCCATCTTGAATTAATTTGTGTGAGTGGTGACAGATAGGGGTCCTGCTTCATTCTTCTGCATGTAGCTATCCAATTTTTCCAGCACTGTTTATTGAGTAGTGTTTCTTTTTTGCAGTATAAGTTGTTGTCTGCTTTGTCAAAGATCAGTTGGGTGTAGGTACATGTTTTTATATCTGTGTTCTCTATTCTGTTCCATTGGTCTATGTCTCTATTTTCGTACCAATACCATGCTGTTTTGGTTACTATCGCTTTGTAGTATAGCTTGAACTCTGGTAATGTGATGCCTCCAGCTTTGTTCTTTTTGCTTAGGATTGCTTCGGCTATTCGGCCTCTTTTCTGGTTCCAAATGAAGCATAGAATTAGTTTTTCTAGATCTGTAAAATATGCCGTTGGTATTTTGATGGGGATTGCATTGAATCTGTAAATCACTTTGGATATTATGGACATTTTAACAATGTTGATTCTACCAATCCGTGAGTATGATTTCCATTTGTGTCCTTTGCAATTTCTTTCCTCAGTGTTTCGTAGTTCTCCTTGTAGAGATCTTTCACCTCCTTGGTTAAGTATATCCTTAGGTATTTTATTTTCTTTGTAGCTATTGTGAATGGTGTTGAGTCTTTGATTTCTAGTTTGATTACATTATATTCTGAGAATATACTCTTAGGATTTGAATTCTTTTAAATTTGTTGAGATTCGTTTTATTGCTCAGAATGTGCTCTGTCTTGGTAGATGTTCTGTTGGTGCTTTAAAAATCGATGTATTCTGCTGTTGGTGGATGGAGTGTTCTACAGATGTCAGTTAGGTTCTGCGGTCGACTGTATTGTTCAGATCTTCTGTATCCTTGCTCATTTTCTGCTTAGTTTTATCAGTTGCTGAGAGGAGGATATTGAAGTTGCAAAGCATAATATAATTGTGGATTTTATCTACATTTTCTTTCAGTTCTATCAATTGTTGCTTCATTTATTTGAGGCTCTGTTGGTGCATACAACATTTGGGATTGTTATGTCTTGGGGATTGATCCTTTTGCCATTATGTGGTGGTTGTGGTCACTTCCTTTCCCCCCTTTTGCTCTCGAGGGAGGGCTCTCCGCCCTGAATAGTACGAGATGGCCAAACACATGACACCCGACCTGGACAGATGAAATTGACGGCAGTTTTTAGTCACATATCCTCACAGCTCAGGGGAGGATGACACTGCACACCAAGAAGGGCCACAAGGGCGTTGCACTCAGGAGCAGAGTGAACAGCTGGGGGCTATGGGAGGTGAGCTTTGTTGCTACAAGAACATAGGATGACCATTGGTTCCCTTGGGAAGATGTGATTGGCTTGTTTGAGTAACAGGCTGGCAGACAGGTGAAGAAAAGAACTAGCTGGGTGGGGAGGCCTTCCTGCTAGGGGTGCTGGACCTGTCTGACAGGAACAGGGCAGCTCACGGCTAAGCCTTTGGCACCCTGCGAGGCTCAGAGCTATCAAGCCAGCCCATGCAATTTTAGATCTTAAAATTGAGCAAAGACCCTCTCTTACTTTAGTAATTTTTTTTCCTCTTAAGTCTACTTCATGAGATATTAATATAACCACTCCTGCCTCTTTAAAAAATCGTTTGCATGGCATATCTTCCTCCATCCTTTCAGCCTGTTTAGGTTGTTACGTTTGAAGTGAGTTTCTTGTAAACACTGTCTAGTTGGACCATATGTTTATATCCTCTCCATCAATCTGTCTTTTGGTGTGTTTATACCGTTCACACATTTAAGGTGCTTATTGATACATGATTGCTTAAGTCTGATATTTTATGACTTGTTTTGTTTCCTTGGTTCCCTTTCTTTCCACTTTGATTTATTTATAGTGTTTTTGAGTGTGTCTCTTTGTGTAGTTTTGTAGTGGTTGCTCTGGGTGTTACAATGTGCATGTTGTAATATATCAGTCTACTAGTACAAACATTTTCCCGCTTTGAAATGTGGAAACCTGCCTTCCATTTAGTCCCTTTACCTTCCCCACTTTTAAATATCGTTGGCTTGAGTATTTGATGCTGGTACAGTGTTTTAGTCATCAAACGTAATTTTAAAAACTCACAAGGAGAAGGATAGCCAATTGTATGTATCCGTATTTCTGGCCTTTCTGCTGCTTCTCCCTCCTCCGCATGGTCCCATATTCATCCTTTTATAATTTCCTTTATGCTTAATAACTTTATGTAGCCATTTTTCAAGGATTGGTCTGCTAGTGACAAATTCCTATAGTTTTTCAATTTTTTTTTTGTTTGTTGCCATAGGATTTGTAGTGGCTTTTAGTAAGGCTTTTAATAATTTGTTGAAGCATTTTAATAATGGCTGCTTTAAGATACAAGTCAGATAGTTCCAACGTCTGATCCATTTCAGTGTAGGTGTCTTCGGTTGTCTTGTCACATTAAAATTATCATATTCTTGGTTCATGTAATGACAGGTTATATTCTCTTGTGTCCTACATATGTGGTTATTATGTTAGGAGACTGGGCCCCGTGTAACGTTTTTATTTTCACACGCAGTACTCCTGTTTAGGTTTAGTAGTACTGGTCTACTTTGTGGGCTGTGGTTCCAATGACAATTTAGTTTCGGAGCCTTCCTGGTGCTATTTTGGTCTGCTTGGTTTGTCTGGTGCCACTGGGACTCCGCCTGGTCCCTCCTGGTGCCCACTTGAGGGAATAGGCGAGCTGCCCCAGGCCGGCCACCTGCTGCGACTGGGCTTGGGGAGGCTGTTTTGGCCTGTGTGGCGGGGAGTTGCTTATTGTCGGGGGTATCCTTTGGTGGGCTTGCCTGGCCCCACATTATTTTTGGGTGTGGGAGGAGAGTATCTGACCAGGCAGAATTGCCCTTGCCAATAACCTTCAGCCACCCTGATGTTTTTTTTTTGTTTTTTGAGACAGAGTCTCACTCTGGTGCCCTGGCTAGAGTGCCATGGCGTCAGCCTACCTCACAGCAACCTCAAACTCCTGGACTCAAGCTGTCCTTCTGCCTCAGCCTCCCGAGTAGCTGGGAACACAGGCGTGTACCACCATGCCCGGCTAATTTTTTCTATATATATATTTTTAGTTGTCCAGCTAATTTCTTTCTATTTTTAGTAGAGACGGGGTCTCGTTCTTGCTCAGGCTGGTCTCAAACTCCTGACCTTGAGCGATCCACCCGCCTCGGCCTCCCAGAGTGCTAGGATTACAGGCCTGGGCCACCGTGCCCGGCTACCCTGATGTTTTTGATAAAAGAGGGGCGGTTGGCCCAGACTTTCGGGGAAACAGATCCCCTCCGGGCCATTGTTGTCAGTGAGCCTCCCTATCCCCCTGCCGGGGCTGCTGCAGGTTTACCTCCTTCAGTCTGGGGGAAGAATGACCGTGCCTAGTTGCCTTATGCTGCTAGATTGGGGGTTGGAAACACTGGGCCTGGGTCACCTTTCCGTTGGGTGGGGTCTAGTGAGACACCTTGCTCTACTGTGTCATTCCTGTGTCCCAGGGTCCCTCACAAGTCCATCTTTTTCTTTCCACCTTTCAGAGTGCTTTGATTGTCTCTTGTCTCGTGCTATTTCTGCAGTTTGGGTTATAGGAGAGAATGCTGTGTTCTCTTCTTTAGCCAGAAATCCTTACTGGTGGTTTTGTATTGGAACTGTGTTAAAGAGAACTGGCATGTTTGTGATGTCAAGTCTTTCTTTACAAACTAGAGTATGTCACTGTTTGTTCAGCAGATAGTATTTACGGTACCTGCTTCCTCGGGTTGTACTGCAGAGTGCAAGTTAAGGCAAGCAGAGCACCGAAAGTGGCACCTGGAAGCATTTGCTTATGAAGCTATTCCTTGTCTGCTTTGGTAGCATATTAAAGCTTTTTCATTTTGTCTCAGAGTGCTAGGATTACAGGCGTGAACCACTGCGCCCGGCCAAGCCAGAGCTTTTCTGTTCACTCTTTGAACTGTTGGTTTTGGAGACTGACCTGCCGGCCTGTGCCTGCCACCTCTGTGCCTCTCTCATGTAGAGTGTCCATTAATAGCTCTTGGCTAAGTGGGATTTTGAAATAAAGTATGGAAGTAAAGATTGGATCCATTTACTTTACCTAAACAGATGTCGAAATACTAACAATTTTTTTAGAAAGCCTTTGTAAGTGCAGAACCCTCTTGGTACGTATGGTAAGGGGAACAGCAAGACCGAGGTTTGGAATGCAGAGCACACAGCCTGCCTGGGCAGGTGGTCCTGGTGGCTCACACAGGCCCCATTCACAGAGGAGCCTTTGGATGTTCTTTTCTCAGAGGAGCTCTATGGCGACTTTGAAGACCTGGAGACAGGGGACGTGCACAAGGGAAAATCCGGCCCGGATACCAAGGTATGGCTTTGCCACGGCCGCCTGTCGGCTCGAGAGGCATATAACGAGAAATGCAGATCTTACCTGTTATCTGTGAAGATCATGGACCGGATAGATAGGTTCCTTCCTTAAAGTGTGGAGATGTGGGTACAGGTGAAAGGTTATTTGTGTGTTTGTTATTCTTGGTCTTTCGATGACACCCACTACCCCTTCTTGCCATACTCATTTACCACATTTCTTACGATTTTTTATTCATGGAAGTTTTAGCCCCTGGGTCTTCCTCTCACGATTCCTTGTGCCATCATCTTCCTCTCCGTACATTTAACTGTCATTTAAAAAAGCAAATTCCCTGTTCTCCCTAATACTTCTTTAGAACAGTGTCTGGGAGCATCCGAGTTGAGGACACTTACTGTTGTTTTTATTCCTGTTTGACATTCCCGGCCAGATTAAGGAACGGCAGCTAATCTCCTGCAGGAATACCATTTTATTTAGAGATAAAGGCCATGTTTTGTTTTATTCAGTAAGATCTTAACTGAGACTATTGTAGCTCACATAGAACTTTTAAAATCTGCTTTAATGATTAAAGAAAACATCTCCATAAACTTTACAAAATTTTCTTTTTTGGAAATTTAAGATTGAAGTTGTAGAGAAAGAAGTTAAGGAAGAAATTGACCACGATGAAGAGGAAAGTGCCAAGAAAAAGCATTTAGATAAGAAGAGAAAACTGAAGGAGATGTTTGATGCAGAATACGATGAAGGAGAAAGCACATATTTTGATGATCTTAAAGGAGAAATGCAGAAACAAGCACAGGTAAGAGAACTCAGTTCCTCTTAGTCTCTGGTCAAGGCCGTAACAGACCTGACTTTGTTTGGGTCTCTGCTTCTGACCTGCTCTGTGCCTTTCATCCTGACTCCCGGGTCGAGATGCATGTGAGTGTGTTTATTCATACGGTGATCTAATTGCTCCTTCAGTCAGAAGTTCCCCAGAAAAATATCATTGCCTATTTTTTTATACCAAGCATTAGATGCAGATGAAGCAGAAATGACTGAGACGTGGGGTCACTTTTGAGGATCTCACAGTGTAGTGAGTTGAGACAGTGTGTCATTCACTTCAGCGTAAGTGTTGGCTTCACATCCAGCTGCTGCTCCCTGATTGTGGCCTGTGTGGCGTACGTGCATACCAGTGCTCTGCAGGGCAAGTTTTCTGAAAACCCTCCTTGGTCAGGGTTCAGAAGGACATACTGAGTGTAGGTCAGATGTGGAGATAAAGGGGGATGGTGTGGCCTTCCTGCCTGGGGGTGCCGAGCAGGCTGTTCAAGGTGATGATCTCACTCTGAAGGAGACACAGAGATGTGTTTACAGTTGATAGTGAGCGTCTGAGTTGCGCTGTGTTAGTGGGGCCACCGAGCATCTCTGTAAGCTGGACCATACAAATTAAATATGTGATTTGTGAAAATGTGGTCGAAGGGCCTTGCTCAACCTGGGCCTTCATCTAGTCAAAGAAGTATCTCCTGATTAGTCATTAGCTTAGTGGTTACAAGTCTGTGTTGGTCTTTTACAGACATAAGAAATGAAAGACGAGTTCTGAAGTCTTTGCTTCTGCCCATTTGCCATTTAGGGTTACCTAGAGCCTTGCGGGCCGTTGTAAAAGACTTTGAATTTTCACTCAGCGAAGGGGGCCCTTGGGCAGTTTTGAGCAGAGGCCAGATATTCATGATCGGCTTCCCTTTGAAGGGATTGCTCTGGCAGAAGTTCGGTCACGTGGCACCAACCAGGGAGGTGGCAGTACAGGGGAGACAAAGAGTCACATCTGGATATACGTTATTTGAAAGTTAAATCAGTAGGATTTCCTAGTGGAGCGAGTGTGGGGTGTGACAAGTAGAAGTTACTGGAAGGATGGGTTGTCATTAGTTAGGTGGGAAAGCGTCTAGTTGGTGCAGCCTTGTCTGGGAAGGTGATCTGTGGGATCAGGTAGGTTTGAGGAGTGTTCAGACAAGTGGAGTGTCGAGTCTGGAGAGAGAGGTCTGGCCAGGGACTCAGACGCACGCTCCGCATCATGCAGATGGCTACGTAAAGGCCACGGGGTGGCGGGGGAGCGGGTGCGGAGGTGGGGCAGGCGGAGCAGGACTGATGTGGGCGAGAGGAGGGAGCAGCAGGGGGCCCTGAGCAGTGCCCAAGAGGGAGAAGAAATCTCCAGAGAATGCCAGGCATGCTGGAAGCCGGCTGTAGGAGGAGGTGGAACGTTGTTCAGTTCTGTTACCACGGTGGAGATAAAACTAAGCACTGGAGTGGGAATGTGGAGGCCTTTAGTGCTTTGGCAAGCATTTTCATGGAGTGGCGAGCGAAAGTCCAGTTCTCGTGGATTTAGGAGAATGGGAGCAAAGGAACCGAAGGCTGCTACTGTAGGGAACTTTTGTGGGGTTTGCTGCAGAGGGAAGCAGAGAAATGGAGCAGTAGGTGATACAGGAAGAGGAGTCAAGGTTTTAAGGTGAGAGAAATAACAGAGGGAAGGTCTGTTGGAATAAAGGCCAACAAGAATGGTTGGTATGTAGTGTGCAGCTTTAGTTTGGCAGTAAGTAGTGGCATGGATAGATCTAAGCCAGAGCTCCCAGGCAGAACTTCTGCCTTCATGGACACGCGTATCTGTGCTGTCCACTATCGTAGCCACTGGCCACATGTTGGTGTTGACCACTCGCAGTGTGGCAAATGTGCTTGAGGAACTGAATTTTAAATATTATTTAATTTTAATGTAAGTAGCCACACATAGCTCCCTCGTTTGGCAGTGCAGAGTCTGGATACAGGTGTGAACCTGGTGCACGATTGACAGTGGAAGTTCTTTAGGTTTTCAAGTGAGTTAGGAAACAGCCATCAGCCCAGAGTGAGGATGAGGGAGGAGGTGTTGGGTGTTTAGAGACTGGGAAAAGTGTGAAATAATTGTTTGGAGAATAAGAAAAGAAGGTGTGGACTGGGGAAGCTTTGAGTGTGGACGTTCAGGGCTCCTCTCAGGGCTGTTTCCATTTGCTGTGTGTTGGAACAACAGAGAAGAAAACAGTTGGGACATATTCTGAACAAACTGTAGGGATAAAATTTATATAAAATATAAAAACAATTTATATTATTTTTAATAGGTTACGGCTAAATAATTCTGCCCCTGGTTTATTTAGGAAGTACTCATTTTTTAATGTTAATCTTATGTTTATTAAAAATATCGGCATTACGAGTTTTCCCCCCTCTTACATACAGCTTAATCGGGCAGAATTTGAAGATCAGGATGATGAAGCCAGAGTTCAATATGAGGGTTTTCGACCTGGGATGTACGTCCGAATTGAGATTGAGAATGTTCCCTGTGAATTTGTGCTGAACTTTGACCCCCATTACCCAATTATCCTGGGTGGTCTGGGCACCAGTGAGGGCAATGTCGGATACGTGCAGGTAGGTGCTCTGTGCTGCATGTTTGGCAGCTGAGGGTCTTTGGATGTGCCGTCCACCACGCCTCTTGCCGAACTCTCTTCTTCCCTCAGGTGCGTCTGAAGAAACATCGCTGGTATAAGAAAATTCTCAAGTCCCGAGACCCAGTAATTTTTTCTGTAGGATGGAGGAGGTTTCAGACCATCCCACTTTATTATATCGAAGACCACAATGGAAGACAGAGGCTTCTAAAATATACCCCACAGCACATGCATTGCGGAGCAACCTTTTGGGGTAAAATGTGATTAGAATAACTTGCTTGCAGGTTAATTTAAACCTTTAGGCTGTATCATTATAGCTTTGCTCTTTCCCTTTCATGAAATCCCAATTCATAAGATTTTTTTGTCTTTTGGGGGATGGGGGGTGTTGGAGTAAATACACATAAGAGAGAATCCAGAATTTGTGGTTTATTGTATTTCCTTTTTTCCTGTTTTCTTTAAGGTCCTGTCACTCCGCAGGGAACTGGGTTCTTGGCAATACAGTCTGTCAGTGGCATGATGGTAACTGCCTTGGATGATTTATTTTATAGATTGTGTTTCAGAAATATATCTTGAATGTGGATTATTATGTAAATGAAACTTTAAGTTGAAAATTACACATTTTTAATGTGTAATATAAAGTAAATTTCTTTTTGCTTTTAATCTTCCCATATCCTTTTAATAGGGTATGGGAGTAGCTATGGTGAAGTAGAAGAATTACAATGATACTGAAGATAATTTATTGTGCATTTTTTGGACGTATTTAGCTAAGAAAGTACTTACGCGGTGTTCATCATGTGCTAAGCACTATACTGGGTACTGAGGATGCGTCCTAGACCAGCTAGGCGTGAGTCTACCCTCCTAGTCATGCTGGCTTAGCAGGGTACGTTCACTCATCTTCATTGGACCCGTCAGAGCAAGTTTTATTGGCCCCATTTAACAGAGAAGAAAACAAAATAATGAGCAGATGGAATTTGCCCTAGAGGGCCTTAAACATTGCAACTGTATTTTTATTTTCCATTTCATTCCAAATAGATTGTGAAATTATGTTCTTACGAAATCACTCTCAGGAAAGTACTCAACTCATCATCATTAGTTTGCCTTACCAGTATTAAAGTTTTAGATTGCTTCTGTTAAAATGCTGTGCTTCATGTTCAGATGTTCTCTCTTGTTCTTTCTTAGCTGATTGTAAGTGAAGTGCACTTTGGTAATTTATTGCATCACAGAGAATTGTAGTTTTTGTCTTGCTGATATTATTCCTATATTCAAATTTTGGGGTTCCTTTTAGCCTGATTTCCGGATAGCCGCCACAGGCGTTGTCCTTGATCTGGATAAGTCCATAAAAATTGTGAAGAAATTAAAGCTAACTGGTTTTCCACATAAAATTTTCAAGAACACTTCATTTATTAAGGTCCGTATATCTACATATTCACGTATTTACAAATGTATATATTGTTAAAGGAGGAATGAAATACTCTAAATTATGGGTCTAATGTTTTTAGAAAAGTATTTGAAATCTTTTATAAACTGGATCTTTAATATTTTTCATTTACTTTTTTGTGTTGGTCTCTGTGTTACTTAAATATGCTGAAAAATCTTAAGGTGAAGTAAAACATATTTAATAATTGAGGCTATTACTTACCGCTCCCATGTGAAGCTGCCACAGAACTGATACTGCAAATATATAATTTTATCCACTGGGTTTTATTTCCTACCTTTTTGGTTTGTGTTAAGAACGGGGAAAAAATCATGTATTTAACCATTCAGTAGAAAAATAGACAAAGCAATTTATAGAAAATTTGGCAAGAGTAGAGAGAAATGGACACACTGTTCTGCAGTATTTTGGGAGATTAGTTTGAGCAGCTTTTATTGAAAATTTCATTATGGGGGATGTTTCCATTAAAAACAGAGTTAAGATCATAAAATGTTCTTTCAGTATAACGTAATAATACCACTGGCGTTTGTCTAGCTCTTTTTACTTTGTAAGAGCATGCACCTAAGTAAGTGGATTTGAGCTGCAGTCCAACCTGTGAGATGCCAGCAAAGGCTACCTAGGCCAGTTCAGTCTAATAAATACCTCTTTGACTTTCTCTTCTGCAGAGATACCCGTGATGAGTATGCCAGTGAGCCCACAGTAGAGTCTTGATTAATGTTATTTTGGGGAAAATAAAATAGAGTTGTATTCTTTTTGAGGTACTAATTTCACTTTTAGGGGGCAAAGTACATTTTGATTATTATACCATCCTTAAATTAGTTCTCGTTTTTTAACCAAAGATATATTTATGAAAATAGAGGTAAAGTGTGTGATTCTCTGTGTATGTGTTTTTATTTTTATATGCCTGTAGGGAATGTTTAATTCTGCCTTGGAAGTGGCCAAATTTGAAGGTGCTGTGATTCGAACTGTCAGTGGAATCAGGGGACAGATCAAGAAAGCGCTCCGGGCTCCAGAAGGAGCTTTCCGGGCCACCTTTGAGGATAAGTTGCTGATGAGTGGTAAATATCGTTCGTGGCGTGTTCAAGACAGTGTGTTACTGCTCATTATTGTTTTCTGGCCGGAGTTGAGTAGAGGTTGGAGTTAGGGTCTCTAGAAAGTCAGAGTCGGCTCCAGCTCTCCCCGGTTGGAGCAGGTCATGCAGCGTGACCATTCACGTTGTGTCTGCAGCCCCTCGGTGACCCTCGGTAAAGTGTTGTGATAGAGGAGTGATTTATTTACTCAGTGAAGTCCCTCTTCAAGTACTGTGCAACCAGGTAGAGAAGTTTGTGGTGAAATTTTGGATTTTTTTCCCTTGGCAAAATGGATGTGAATCTTCTCTTGAAAATGTTAAAGTAAATTTCCTCCCTTTCCAGATATTGTCTTCATGCGAACGTGGTATCCTGTCTCCATTCCAGCCTTCTACAACCCAGTCACATCTTTGTTGAAGCCAGTGGGTGAGAAAGACACCTGGTCAGGGATGCGAACAACAGGTCAACTCAGGCTTGCCCACGGCATCAGACTGAAGCCCAGCAAGGATTCTCTGTATAAGGTACAGGTTGTGTGCGTGTCAATGCAGACGGCAGCACCTGCTCTTACAGACAGGGAGTCACACGGATGTTTTTATATGTAATATCTTATGTGCTTCGAATTTTAAAGTATAAAGTCTAACATTAAATTTGAACAATTGTATATTCATAGACTATTTTGGAAAAGGAACATAGGAAAATGGTAATAGTGTTGTTTTTTTTTTTTCTGGATTGAAAAGGAGACTTAAACTTTTTTTTTTAAATAAATTTTGTGTATATTTGAGGTTTACAACATGATGTAGAAAACATAGACAGTAAAATGGTTACTATAGTAAAGCAACTTAACGTATCTGCTATCTCAAATAGTTACATTTTTGGTGTGACAGGAGCAGCTAAAATCTACATATTTAACAAAAATCCCCAATAGAATACATTTTTATTAACTATAGTCCTCTTCTTGTACATTAGATTTCTAGACTTGTTCATCCTACATATGTACTTCTTTATATTTTGTGTCCTTATCTCCCCATTTTCTGTTGGTCATTTTTATTTCTTCTTTGGAGAAATGTCTGTTCAGGTCCTTTGCCCATTTTTTAATTGGGTTATTTGTTTTTCTGCTATTAAAATAGTTTGTAAGGATTCTTTATAGATTTTGGATATTAACCCTTTATCAGATACGTGGTTTGCACGTATGTTTTCCCAGTCCATAGGTTGCCTTTTCATTCTGCTGTGATGACTTGTTTATTTTGCTGTGCAGAAGCTTTTTGGTTTGATGTAGTCCACTTAACTTGTTTTTCCATTTGTAGCCTGGCTTTTGGTGTGATATCCAAAAATCGTTGCCAAGGTCAAGGGGATTTTCCCCTGTGTTCTTTTGTAGGAGTTTTATGGTTTCAGGTCTTATTTAGGTCTTGCATCCATTTTGAGTTGATTTTTGTATATGGTGTAAGATAAAGGTCCGTTTTCATTCATTTGCATGTGGAAATCTAGTTCCCCCAGCATCATTTATTAAAGAGATTCCTTCCCCATTGTGTCCTCTTGGTTGCCCTTGTCAAAAATTAGTTGATATGAAATATGTTTGTATTTATCTATGTGCTCTCTGTTCTGTTCCATTGGTCTGTGTGTTTCTGTTTTTATGCCAATACCATACTGTTTTGATTATTATAGCTTTGTAATATAATTTTAAATCAGGAAGTGTGATACCTCCAACTTTGTTTTTCTCAGGATTGCATTTGTTGGTTGGGGTCTTTTGTTCTATATGAATTTTAGTATTGTTTTTTCTATTTCTCTGAAGAATGCCATTGGACTTTTGATAGGGATTGCATTAAATCTGTCTATTTGCTTTGGGTAGTGTGGACATTTTAACATTAATTCTTCCAATCTATAAACGTAGAATGTCTTTATTTGTGTATTATTAAATTTCTTCATCAATGTTTTATAGTTTTCAGTGTTCATATCTTTCACCTCCTTTGCTAAATTTATTCTTAAATATTTTAATTTTTTTGATGCTGTTGTAAATGGGATTTTTTTCTTGATTTCTTTTTCAGCTAAGTCTAATATTATTTGTACATAGAAATGCTACTGATTTTTATGTTGATTTTGTATTAATATCTTGCAACTTTACTGAATTCATTTATTAGTTCTGACAGGGTTTTTTGTGGAATCTTTGGATTTTCTTATGTAGAGGATTATGTCATCTGCAAATAGAGATAATTTTACTTTTTTTTTCTGATTTGGATGCTTTTTGTTTTTTGTTGTTTTTTCTTGTCTGATTGCTCTTGCTAGTACTTCTAGTACTGTGTTGAATAAAAATGATGGGAGTGGGTATCCCTGTCTTACACTCAATCTTAGTAGAAGCTTTCAGTTGTTCCCCATTGATTATTATGTTAGCTATGGATTTTTTATAAATGGCCTTTATTGTGTTGAGGAACTTTCCTTCTATACCTGTACCGTTAAGAGGTTTTATCAAGAAAGGATGCAGAACTTTGTCAAATGCTTTTTCTGCATCAGTTGAAATGATCATGTGGTTTTTATGTTTCATTCTGTTAATGTGATGTGTCACACTGATTGATTTACATGTGTTTAACCAGTCTCGCGTGCCAGGGATAAATCCCACTAGATTTTTGATGTGTTGTTGAATTCCATTTGCTAGTATTTTATTGAGGATTTTTGATTCAGTGTTTGATTTATCGGACGTATTGGCCTATAGTTTGTTGTGGTTTCTTTGTCAGGCTTAAGTATTAATGTGATGTTGGCCTAGTAAAATGTGTTTGGAAGTATTTCCTCTAGCTCTATTTTTGGAAGGGTTTAAGAAGTATCGGTAATAATTTTTCTTGGAATGTTTGGTAGAATTCAGTCATGAAGCCATCTGGTCCTGAGCTTTTCTTTGTTAGGAGGTCTTTTTTGTACTGTTCTGTTCAAGCTTTCTGTTTTTGTTTCTTCCTGATTAAATCTCAGTAGGTGATATTTTTCTAGGAATTTATCCATTTCTTCTAGGTTATCCAATTTGTTGGCATATAATTGTTCATAATAGTCCCTTATCCTTTTTATTTCTTAGGCGTCTGTTGTAATGTCTCCACTTTCATTTCTAATTTTATTTATTTGAGTTTTCTTTTTTTCTTAGTCTATTTATCTAGAGGTTTGCCAATTCTCGTTTATTTTTTTAAAGAATCAACTCTTGGTTTTATTGATTTCTCCTCCCCCCATGGTTTTTCTGTTGTCTATTTGATTTATTTCTGCTCTGATCTTCATTAGTTCCTTCCTTTTGCTAATGTTGGGTTTATTTTGTTCTTTTTCTAGCTTCTTGAGATGTAATGTTAGGCTCTTTATTTGGGATCTTTCTTTCTTTTTTTAACATAGGCATTTCTTGCTACAAGCTTTCCTCTTGGAACTGTTTTTGTTGCATGCTACAGGTTTTGATATGTTGTGTTTCCATTGTTGTTTGCCTCAAGATATTTTTAATTTCTCTTTTGAGTTCTTCTTTGATCCATTGGTTGTTCAGAAGCATGTTGTTTAATTTCTACATGTTCGTAAATTTTTTGAGATTCCTCCTGTTACTTAGTTCTTGTTTTATACGGTTGTGGTTGGAAACAATACTAGATGTGATTTCAGTCTTCTTGAATTTGTTTTGACTTGTTTTATGACCTAACATATGGTCTATCCTGGGGAATGTTCCATGTGTGTTAGAGAATAATGTATAGTCCGCTGCTGTTGGATGGAAAGTTTTATATAAGTCTGTAGGAACATTTGGTTTGAAGTGCAGATCAAATGTAGTATTTCCTTATTAATTTTCTATCTGGTTGATCATTGAAAGGGGGATGTTGGAGTCCCCTCCTATTCTATTGCTATGTATTTCTTCCTTCACGTCCACTAATATTTGCTATATACATTTAGGTGCTTTGATGTTGGGTACATATATATTTACAATTGTTATGTCCTCCTGATGAATTGAACCTTTATCATTAAATAATGACCTCCTTTGTCTTTCATAATGGTTTTTGACTTGAAGGCTATTTTCTATAAGTATAGCTACCCCAGCTCTCTTTTGATTACTACTTGTATGGAATATCTTTTTTCATCACTTCACCTTTAGCTTATATATGTTTCTAAAGCTAAAATGGGTCTCTTGTTGGCAGCATATAGTTTGACTTTTTAAAAAACTCACTCAGCCACTCTGTCTTTTGATTGGAGAGTTTAATCCATATGCATTCAAGGTTATTATGGATAGGTAAGGACTTACTTCTGCCATTTTGTTAATTGTTTTCTGGTGGTTCTGTAGATTCTTTGTTCTTTCCATCCTTTCTTATTGTATACTTTTGGGATTTGATGATTCTCTGTAGTGCTAAGCTTTGATTCCTGTCTCTTTTCTTGTTTATGTATCTACTGTAGTTTTTTGCTTTGAGGTTACTCTGAGCACTTACAGAAAACATCCTGTGGTTATAATAGACAACTTTAAGCTAATAACAGTTTAACTTTGGTCATACAAATACTCTAGACTTTTACCCTCCCCTCACAATTTATATTTTTATTGCCACAATTTACAATTTTTTATATCGTATATTCCTTAACAATTTGTTGTAGCTGTAGTTATGTTTGACCATTTTGACTTTTAATCTTCATACTAGAGATTTGAAACATTTACACAACACCATTACAGTAATGGAGTATTCTGAATATGACTATAAATTTACCTCTACTAGTATGTTTTATGCTTTGATGTTTTTTTATGATAGTAATCATCATCCTTTCATTTCCATCGAAGAACTCTCTTAAGCATTTCTTGTAAGGCACATCCAGTGTTGATAAATTCTCTCAGTTTCTGCTTTTCTAGAAGGCTATTTTTCCTTCATTTCTGAAGGCCAGCATTGCTGGGTATAATATTCTTGGCTGGCAAGGTTTGGTTTTTTTCCTTTCAGCACTTTGACTATATCATCCCATTCTCTCCTGGCTTGCAAGGTTTCTGTTTAGACATCCACTGATAGTCCGATAGTGACTTGTATGTGACTTGATACTTTTCTCTTGCTACTTTTAAAATTCTTTCTCTTTGACTTTTGACATTTTGACTATAATGTGCCTCGATGAGAACCTCTTTGGGTTCAACCTGTTTGGGGATCTTTGAGCTTCATGAATATGGATATTCACATCTCTCCCAAGATTTGCGAAGTTTTCAGCAATTATTTTGTTAAATAATCTTTCTGTGCCTTTCTCCATCACTTCCATAATGCAAACATTTGTTTGCTTAATGTTGTTTCATAAGTTCAATAGGCTTTTTTCAAGCTTTTTTATTTTTCCCCTCCTCTGATTGGGTTACTTCAAAAGACCTGTCTTCAAGTTCAGAGATTGTTTCTTGTGCATGATCTAGTCTGATGTTGAAACTCTGTTGTATTTTTTATTTCATTCATTGAATTCTTATAGCTCCAGGATTTCAGTTTGGTTCTTTTTTATGATATCTATTTTTGTTGAATTTCTCTTTCAGATCACTAATTGTTTGCCTGATTTCATTGAATTGTCTCTTTGTATTCTCATGTATCTTGCTGAGTTTCCTTAAGACCCTTATTTTTAATTCCTTTTCAGGCAATTTGTAAATTTTTATTTCTTTGGAGTCAGTTACTAAAGAATTATTGTGATGCTTCGGTGGCGTCATGTTTCCTGTGTGCCTGCATTGATGTTTGCAAATCTGGTGGAACAGTCACCTCTTTCAAGCTTTGCAGAGTGTGTTTCCTAGGGAGAGACTTTCATCCACATAGGTCTTTGGGTGCAGGTTTAGAAGGGTGCCGTGGCTCAGGTTCCAAGTGGATGCAGTGGGATGTGCATCTGTACAGAATCTGCCTCTGTGCAAATTCTTCAGCTGCGATCAACCAGCAGTGACTGCTGGTGCCTCAGAGGTTTACTTAGGCTGCAGGAGTCTGTGGCAGTGTGTGCTGTTAGAGTCCTCAGTGACAAGGGCTTTTAGTGTCTTCCTGTTCTCATTTTCCCCACAATGAGAGTCTTAGCTGAAGTGATCCTTCTTGGCGTTGGATCTGACATGACCCACAAGCAGCTGCAGTGGTGTTGGGTTCCAGGGTACAAGTGCCCAGAGCAGCTGTGGAGTCCAGGTCCTGGGCTTAGGGTCTTGTGAACTTGTCGCGACACCTGGGATTTGGGGCACAGGTTCACTCCGAAGCACAGGTAGATGCATGTAGCCCACAAAGCTGGGGCCTTTGGCTCTGAGGTGCACTCCAGCCGCTTAGGCCTACAGAGCTGCGTTGCAGCTATGACTTTGATCCTGGGGGCAGGACACAGTACTGACCTGGCTCTGGGAAAGTGTCCTCTGGAATTTCAGGCCCTGGATTTTAGGGCACAGCTGCAGTTTGGAAATCAGAGCCAGTAGGACATAGTGGCAACATACACCCCAGGGGACAAGGCACCACATAGTGGTGACTTCGGACCCTGCACTGGAGGGATATGACAGTATCTCAGGCTCTGTGAGGCCAGGTGCAGCATCAGGAAGTACTCAGGGATGGCCGAGTGTGGCTGGGGCTTGGGCTCTGGGGGTAGGGTGCAGCACAGCAACCATTTTACTCCTTGAGGAGGCAGGGTGCCTCAGCAGTTTAGATTTTAGGGTCAGTTCAGTTCCAGGGAAGCAGGGTGCTGCAGTTGTTTGTCCTGGAGGGCAGGGCACCCCAGCTCAGCCAATGCTTTGTTTCCCTGGGATGCAGGGTGCCGCGTTGGCTCAGCCAAAGCACCCGTTCCTTACAATGTGGAATTCTGCTTCAGCTCTGGTGCCAGGGAGTATGACTACTCTGGATGACCAAGGCACAGATTTACCAGGAGGTAGGGTGCCATGGCAGCCTGGCCCCTCAGGATAGGCTGTATGCTGTGGTTTGGATGCGGTTTGTCTCTGCCAAAACTTATATTGAAATTTGATTCTCAATGTGGTGGTGTTTGGGAGGTGGGGCCTAGTGGGACATGTCTGGGTCATGGGGCAGATCCTTCAGGAATATATTGTGCCATTGATTAGTTACCAGAGAGCGCAATGTTATAAATGTGAGTTCAGCTTCCTGACTCTCTCTTGCTTCTTCTCTTTGCTGTGTAATCTCTTTGCATACATCTGTTTCCCCTTCCACTTTCTGCAATGAGTTGAAGCAGCGTGAGAGCCTCACAGATGGGCTCCCAGGTCTTGGACTTTCCAGTCACCAGAATTGTGAGCCAAATAAACATCTTTTTAAAATAAAATATCCAGTGTCAGGTATTTTATAGCAACACTAAATGGACTAAGACAGTGTATCAGCAGCTCAGGGGTGGTGGGCCACCAGGTGGTGGTGGTATGGGGTGAGAAAGCCTCAGGGATGGAAGGGTGCAGTGGCTTCTCACCCCTGCAGTGGGACACACTCCAGCAGAGTTTCCATTTCCAAGATGGCACAGTGCACTGCAGCGTGGGTTGTAGGGGCAGGGCACAGTGTCAGCTCCTTCTCTGGGGGGAGCTTGGCTGTCTGGACTGGACTCCAAGTGGCTCTCTTAGCTAGCCTTAGCACTTGTAGGGGGTGCCGAGGTCCTCTTGCTTACCTTTTCCCTACAGGGAGCCATCTGCCTGGTTCAAGCTGATCCTGACTGGGAGATGGGGGCGGGGGGAGAGGCATACTGTTTCCTTCCCTTCTTTATGTGACCGTCCTGGTTTCTGTGTTCTACTGGATTTTTGCCACCCCTTTGATGTGCTCTGGCACTCTCCTTTGGTTATTTTCATCAAAATATAGTTGTTTATTTGTTGCTTTGGCTGTCCTTGTGGTGGGGGGACAAGCACAAGGGGATTCTGGTTGGCATCTTGCCGACATCACTCTCGCTTAAACTTTCTGTTGTGTACTTTTTTGAACTTTATACTGAACTTTTCCCCCCACCATATACATGTATTTTTAAAATGTTAATGTGCTAATTTTTATTGAAGCATTGTGGGTTTTTATTAAATTTTTAATGTTTTAGTAAACTTTATTGAAATGTTAACATACATACAGAAAAATATCCGGATCATAAGTGTACAGCTCAGTGAACTGTAGCACACCGAAGCCGCCATGCCCTGGACCCAGCAATAGAAGTACCAGCACACCAGAAGCCCCTTCTCCCAGTCACTATTCGTCTCCTCCCCAACGACAGCCCCTGTCCCAACTCCTGACGTGTAGATTAGTTTTGCCTGATTTTGAGTTTTCTAAAATATAGCACATGCTATTTTTCCTGGCTTCTTTGATTTGATTTTATAGGCATCAGCCATATTCTTGTATGTGGCAGACATTCATGTATTATTATTGTTGAGTTCCGTTATGTGACAGTATCGTAGTTTATCCATTGATGGGTAAAAATGGTTTCCAATTCTTGGCCATTATAATGCTGCCCTGAACGCTAGGTCTTGGGTGTGTGAGTTGTTTGGTGCACACACTTCTGTTGGAAGACCCCCAGGGGTGAGGTGTGGGCTCCAGGGTGCGTGTGTAGCCAGCGTCAGCTCAGGGGCCTGTGCCGGTTCTGGAGTCTCAGCAGCTCAGCCTGTACCCGCAGCTCCGGAGTTCTCGTCCTTCCACTGCCTTGCCGATGGGTGGCCTCTTGGTGTGGTTTTATTTTAGGTTTTCAGTGCCTGTCTGGATTCCCACTTTCATTTAGATTTTGGTCTCAGAACTTCATTACTTTCTTAACAGCTTAACAATGCATTTGAAAAGATTTATTTGTTTTAATCTAGGATATTATTCAGTTGTTTTGTAATAAGATGGTAGTTTGAGGTTTCATTCTGCTCTTCTGCTAGAAACAGAAGTCCCCAGGCATTATTCTTTCTATAAAATAGTTAATAAAATTTCGGATCAACTTACATGAATTTTTATTCAAGTGTACTTCAAGATGTGGTACCATTACCCAGGTGTGGTGCTTACACTTTTGTGAGAAGGACATTTCTCTGAATTCATTAAAGCAATTTGGGTTTCTTAACAGAGAATTTTGAATATTATTGTGGATGATGTCTTTAATAATAAATTTAAAGACATAAGAGAAATATTCTCTATATAGTTGATGCTGACCTTGGTAAAGCCAAGGGCAAAACTTGCAACTTTAACAATGTTTCTGAGGCAGTTAGGAATTTTGGTCATTTTACTTAATTTAAACGGAACTTAGATTACCTTGAAAATTCAATGTAAAGTGTTTTGCCTTCATCTATTGTTTGAATCTCACTTTTTTCAGCCAGCTTTCTATTAGAAACAGAATAAAGTTAAACTTCTTAATTAGAACCAGGGATGGGGACACTTACTACTGATTAGAGGAAGAACTCTGTCCTTAAATCAAGAGAGTTTGATAGTCAAGATGAAAAGCCTAGATTATTCTTGTTAGAGTGGAAAACAACCACTTCAGTGCTCCGAAGATAAGTGCCCTGAATTTTCCATTAAAAGAAACTTTGGAAGCCGATGAAGGAGGATCACTTGAGGTCGGGAGTTTGAGACCAGCTTGAGCAAGAGTGAGACGCCCTTTCTACAAAAAATAGAACAATTAGCTAGATGTGGTGGTGTGCACCTGTAGTCCAGCTACTCGGGAGGCTGAGGCCAGAGGATCCCTTGAGCCCAGGAGTTCGATGCTGTAGTGAGCTTTGATTGTGCCACTTTACTCCAGCTGGGTGACAGAGTGAGACCCTGTCTCTAAAACAAACAAGCAAAAACTTTGGATCTGTTCAGTTTGCTCTATTGAAACCCCATAGTTCCATGCCAAAGAAACGGGCACAGTTGATTTTTTGGAAGTTATAAATAAATATAATCCGTTCCCGTTTGCCTGGAGTTGTGAATGTTCACTGCGGCGGTCTGTATTTGATGAATGATCGAGCGCTGGTTTCCGAGGGACAGCAGACTAGTTTGACTGGTCTTGTGGAAAAGTGAATCGAGGTTTTATGCAAAAGTTTTAAACGCACATACATCATAATTTATATACGTCACAGTCTTTGTTTTCTTTTTCTTTTTAGCCAATTCTGAGACAAAAGAAACATTTTAATTCCTTGCACATTCCAAAAGCTTTGCAGAAGGCCTTGCCATTCAAGAACAAGCCCAAGACCCAAGCAAAGGCAGGCAGAGTGCCGAAGGACAGGAGGAGACCAGCCGTCATACGGGAGCCTCATGAAAGGAAGGTACTGTCACCAGGCGTCTTAGCGCATGTTGCATTTAGTTATGAAAATAGTGCTCTGAGTAGCACACTTGGCATTTCTACTGCATTCTCAGTTTTCATCAGGAAAAGGGTCAGGGCTAGAGTTATTCAAGGCAGTAGACTTGGAAGTTAGAGGAAGGGCTGGAGTCCCTGTGCAATAGGGAGAAACAGGCACATATCTAGAGAACCGCTCTGTCCTTGCTAGTGGCACACGGTGTCCACAGCGTGATCAGCCGAGGTGGTTTTGTGGTAAAGGTAAAATACACTCACACGTGGAGATACACGTGTATCTCCATGGCTGTTGTGATTTCCTAGGTGAGGGTGAATTTTCACTGAGTTAATGTTTGTGTGGATCTTGGATCGCCTTTAGTTTTGATACCATCAGCCAAGGTGTTAGCCACTGAAACAGAACGCAGCATGCTGTGACTGTGGGAACATTCCAGTGCTCGCTGTGTTTGTCTTGGCAGATCCTGGCCCTGCTGGATGCTCTGAGTACGGTGCACAGCCAGAAGATGAAGAAGACCAAGGAGCAGCGGCACCTGCACAATAAAGAGCACTTCCGGGTAAAGCAGAAGGAGGAGGAGGAGAAGCTGAAGCGACAGAAGGACCTCAGGAAGAAGCTCCTCCGGATCCAGGGTCAGAAGGAAAGAAGGAATCAGCAGCGCAGTCTGAAGGGGGCTGAGGAGCAACGGCAGTGAGCCTTCGGAACGGAGGGGCTGTGCTCTGGATCTGCAGAGACGGACGGTTTCAAGTGTCGCGGTGCTCGTAGGCAGCAAGTCAGGGGGCCAGAGCCGCAGAGAGACGTCTGTGCGGGACGCGTCACCCAGACCGTGCCTTCGGGAGGAAGAGTGGAGGAGGGGAGGCGGCACTGGCAGGACACACGTTCGTTCCCAGCTGTGGTTCTTTCCTCTGCCTGTCTCAGTTTAATTGTTCTGTGCTACAAAGACATCATTAAAATATTTTCCTGTTAATTTTGGCTTAGTAGTTTTCGTTAGGGATGAATGCCTGACAGTTGACTGTGGATAATTGTTTATTCTACCACCTTCACGGGCAGTCTTCCAGAAGGGAAAGAATTAACCTGAGCCCTCAGCTTTAATGTAAGATGTTAGAGAAGGGTGTGCGGTGGTTTCTGTTTTTTGGTCTGTTGTTATCTTCTTTGATAACTGACTCTAATGGGCATTTTACCTCATATTTCATGTGTTGTGCATGTTAGTATAATAGCTAGGTAACAGTAAATACGTATTTAAAGCTTTAGACCAGGAGATTGCTATCTCAGATACAGAGATCCAGGAAATAGTATGAATATATACTAGTGAAGCAGACAGCTCTTATTATGCTCTTAAGTTATACCTGCCTACCTACATTGCCCCTTTTTAATGGAATGTTTTATCGATGTAATCATACTATTACGTATATGGTGTATATATTTTATGATTGTGTATTGACATAATCACACATGATCTAATCCTGTTATATATATGATATAATCAGAGATTCACATACAGTTGTCCACTTTGCCTAATTTCTCCCAATGCTAACGTTTTGCAAATATCACAGTCAGGATATTGACATTGATACAATCCACAGATTTTGCTCAGATTTCCTCTATGTAGGCATGCGCGTGCATGTTTGTGTGTGTGTGTGTGTGTAAAAATATGGACTGCTTTGTGGATTTGCATGTCACCTTTGTACAGAGGCCATGCTAATCTCTGTATTGTTCCAATTTTAGTATGTGTGCTGCCAATGTGAGTACCACATTGCCTTTTAAAACATCATATGGGCCAAAGAAAATTCACCTGAGGCCAACCAGTGGGTTTCCTGGCAGGTTTGTGAGCAATTGGCCTAGTCTGGGAGGCTTATAAAAACCTAGAACTATCAGTGGGTGAGTGCTCAGCCTTGTGTCTCTATAACAAATGCTGGAAATGTGAGAATCCTGCCAGGCCTGGGTCTACCTAGGAAGGGACAGTTGGAACGTGCCTAGAGGAATGAACTACTAAGGAATGAACTCTGGATGTAAATTTTCCTCTGTTCCTCAGGAGCAATTATGAATATCTGCATCCAGCATGCTGATAGGTCTGGGGACTGATGCATAATAAACCCATAAAAATTATAAAATAATTGAAAACTAATTTTTGTTATATATATAGCATAATTGTAGCATAATTGATACTATAGTTTAAAATATGAAACTATAATTCAACTAAAAATATACAAGGCACTCTAAGTCATGCCATGTTTTGCAGTTAAGTAGTTTACAAGGTCATTCAGAACAGATGAAACCTAACTTTAAAAGGATCTTATGGGCTAAGGAAATGTTTCCAGATAATAACTTGAATCCACAAATGAAAAAAAGGTGTCTTATGCAAGTAAATTTGTTCAAAGAGTAAGCGTTGCAAATAAAGTATATATAATTGTATAGTCTCATATTTTAGCCAAAAGAGTGAAATTCTTTAGTAATGGGGGAAATAAAAGAATGTTTAAGCACAGTTGAAGATAATTGTCTTTTCTAAAGACAGTATAATGTATGTGTAATCATATCTGCTAACATTACAAATCTTAGTTCATCATATTTGGAGAACAAGGGAAATGAAAAGTTCGTACATCAAGGTTGTTTAAAGCTAAAGAAATCTCTAATGTCTGAAAGAAACAATAAATAGTATTTTCCATGTAGAATTTTTACAGGTTAAGGGGCCAGCTGGCCAGGTTAGTAAAATACAGTCGTGCGTTGGTTAACAACAGAGACACATTCTGAGAATGTATCATCGGGCAGTTTTGTCATGGTGTGAACGTCACAGCGCACTTATGCAAGCCTAGATGGTACAGCCTACTGCACACCTAGACTGTACGGTGTGTCCTATTGCTCCAGGCTACAACCTATACCACATGTTGCTGTACTGAGTACTGTAGGCAGTTGTAACACAATGGTAAGTATTTGTGTATCTAAACATAGAAAAGGTGCAGTAAAAACATGGTATTATAATTTTAGGGGACCCCTGTCCGTGTGCAGGCCATCATTGACCAGTATGTTGTTAATGCAATGCATGGCCATATATAACTGCGTCATTTTTGCAACTGAGAGGTTTACGTTTATTTTAGAGGAAGATAGTATATCAAAATGAGGACTAGACTGGGAGAGTTTATAAATTACTTTTCAATACTAATGCTTTATCCATTATCCATTGTCAGGAAGTGTTTTGCAAAAGTAAATTCCACCAGAATGTGAGTTCCATGAGAACGGGAACTGGGTTGTTCACCTTCTTCACTTGGCATAGAGCCATTCATTGAGTGTATCTTGGAGTAGAGCCACTGGGCATAGGGTAAGTGCTTAATAAATATTTGCTTGAGAGGAGGGAGGGAGGGCACTCCAGCTGAAGCTCGCTATGCAAAGTAAGCATTCACCCTCTAAAGTATTTTAATAGTTTTTATAGAAACCTTACTAAATTGCATTAAACTTTATAAATTATAAAAAATTACTCTTTTGAAAAAATTGTTTTGGTGAAAAATTACTCTTTTGTTTTAATTAATACACTTGACAACAATTGGGAATTGAGATAACCACTTATTATACTCTTCTATCTTTTTCCCTTGTACAGGCAGCCATAGGTTCTGGCTATTTTTTTTTTAAACTAACATTGGCCTGTAGTGTACATATCATTCTGTGCCATTCCATATTCTTATGTAATAATAGATGTGTTCAGGTATATTTGATTTCTTATTTGTGGACTTACTAGATGGTTTCTTTTTTCTCTCTTTTTTTTAATATGTTAACCTGCTTTATTTAAAACTTTGCTCTATTACTGTTTGGTGGCATGCCCACTGTTTCAGAAATAAATGCGCAAAGCAGGAAGCCACGTGGCCTGTATTCAGCTCTCTGGAGGCTTCAGGGCTCACCCTGGTGATGGGAAGAGAGCATTTGCTTGGCTGCCCTTAGCACTGACTCCTTTTAGTTAATATTTTGCCAGACTCCTATGTTTTTTAAAATCATCGTTCAGAGTCTACCTTAAGTACATTGAATTTTATTTGCCTGCCCTTAGTTTTACCTAGTTTATTTCATGGTTTTAAAGTCTTGTACATTTTTGTAATCCTTAAACTAATAAAATCAAAAGCTGAGGTGCTGGACAGTTAAATGCCAAAGGTGTATATTATGAGTGTTAACATTTCATATTTTGGGATAGTACCTTATGATTAAAAATTAGGTAAACTTTGGTTGAGCTGGTATTTGGAAGAATATTTTAAATCTTACTTTAAGCAAAGTTACGACCTTCTAAAATAAACTCGCCACTGGTATGTAGAGGGAAGATTGTTTCATACATTTCGATCAGTTAAGCAGTAACTTTTTTTGAGGTCCTGTTTGTGTTTTGCTTTTTTTTTTTTTTCTTCCTCCAATTTTTGTATTGTGGTAAAATATGCATAACAAAACTTAACATTTTAACCATTTTTAATTCTACGACTCAGTGGTGTCAATTACATTTACTGTGTTGTGCACCCATCTCCAGATCTTTTTAATCATTCCAAACTGAAACTGTGTATCCATTAAACAATAACTCCTCATTCCCTCCTCCCTAGGCCTCTCTCTTTTTCCTGTCTCTGAATTTGAGTACTCTACTTTATATAAATGGACTTGTACAATAGTTATCTTTTTGTGTCTCATTATTTCACTTAGCATGTCTTCAGGGTTCATCCACATTAGAGCGTGTGTCAGAATTTTCTTCCTTTCTAAGACTGAATAATACTTCAGTGTGTGTCTGCATCCCATTTTTGCTTATCCATCCATTCAATCATGGGCGTTTGGGCTGTTGTGAATAATGTTGCTGTGAACGTGGGTGTATGATTATCTGAGTCCCTGCTTTCAGTTCTTTTCTGTAGATACCTAAAAGTGAAATGACTGATGGAATGTAATTCTGTGTTTAATTTTTTGAGGAACTGCCTTACTGTTTCTGTGACAGGTGTGCTATTTTACATTCCTGCCAGCAGTGTACAAGGGTTCCAGTTTCTCCACAGCCTGGACAATCCTCGTTATTCTGGTTTTTTTTTTTTTTTTTTTTTAATAGTAGGCACCCCAGTGAGCGTGAAGCTCATGTCATTGTGATTGCATTTCCCTGATGACTGCTGATGTTGAGCATGTTCCCATGTGCTTATTGGCCGTCTGTCTGTCTTCTTTGGAGAAATGTCTATTCAAGTCCTTTCCCAATTTTGAATCAGGTTGTTTGGTTTTTTTGTTGTCGAGTTGTAGAAGTTCTTTATATATTCTAGATATTAATCCCTTATCAGATAAATGATTCACAGGTATTTTCTCTCATTCTGTGAGTTGTGTCTCTTACCTCTATTGATAGTGTCACTTGATGCACAAAAGTTTTTAACTTTGATTAAGTCCAATTTATGCTTTCGGTGTCATATCCAAGAAATTGTTATCAAATCATTGTTCGCTTTTCTTAAAAAGGTGTTATTTTTGTGATTCTTTGGCAATGTCTGTCTCTATTGATTGCACTTCTTGAGGGCAGCCCTTTTAAACATGCAAATTTGATGTCGCCAAATTTGGTGGCTTCCCTTTGTGTACAGGCCAAAGCCTTAGCTCTGCTTCACTGCCTTGTCTCATACCTCTCTTCTGCTGCTTTGAGCTCTGGCCACATTGGCCCTTTATCCCTCAAGTGCACTTGCCTCAGGGCCTTAGCACGTGCTGTCCCTCTTCCTGGAGTGCTTTAGGTCCGATGTTCACCTCTTTGTCTTCTACCGGGTGCCCGCTGCTTTTCCTTCTGACTGTGGCCCTACCGCTTGTCAAGTGGTCCCTACACTTGCCCGGGTCTCCCCCGGACCCTCTCATAGCTTCCCCATACTCTTCCAAACTTTTCTCCCACTAAACCAGTGGTTCTCAGCGTGCGGTCCAGGAACCCCAGGCATCCAAGTCTGCTTCCTGACAACAGGAAGACATGATTTGCCTCTTACTCTCACTTGTTCTTCAGTGCCAGGCCAGCTTCCCAGAGGCCGTGTGACATTCAGAAGTGCAGCAGCCTGACCGCAGATGGGAGAATCCGGCTTGTAGCAGTCAGACGTGGCAGGGACTAGAGAAACTGTAAAACAGGGCCACTTTTCCCGCAAATCATTTTTACTCTGGAAAATATTTTTCACAAGAATATGCTATTTATGTTACCATATAATGGGCTTGTTTCTGTTATTTTAAAACAAATTAATATTTTAAATGTTTCTCAGCTTTAACCTTTTGTTGTTATTGGTCTCGGGCCCTTTTATTCTCCTTACCCCCAGCTTTATTAAAGTATAATTGACAAAAATTGTATGTATTTACAGTGTGCAGGGTGATTGATGCCTTGATATATGTACACACTGTGTGAAGATTAAATCAAGCCGGTTAACGTGTCCGTCCCATCACATGCTTACGGGTTTTCGTGGTGAGAACATTAGGGTCCATTCTCTTGGCAGTTTTCAGATGTGCGCTGCGGTCACCACTGTCCATTAGCTCCTCGGGTCACATTCCTCCTACCTGAAACTGGGTTCCCTTTCACCGCACGGCCCCATCCCTTCCCAGCTTCGGCTTCTCACGCAGTAAAAACTGATAGATAAAGTCCACGTGAAGAAAACTCTCTGAGGTCCTCAGTCACTTCTGGGCATGCAGAGGCCTCGAGAGACCGAGTCTGGGCAGCATGGCCCTCGGCCTCCCTCTTGAGTTGGTGCGGGCTGCCCAGCACCATGTGCAGGACCCCGTGCTGTCCCCAGAGGGACCATGGGGGCGGGTGAGTTAAATTCCTGCCGTCACTGGGTGTGCTCGGCCTTTCCGCACCCGTGAGGATGCGTGGCCTGGCAGCACGTGCAGAGGTGAGGGGACCGCGCCTGCCCAGGCGTCCGCCCTCCCTGCGCCTCCCGAGCTGCGCTTGTCTGCCCTAGACCCAGCCCAGGGACAGTGTGCTTTCAAACTGTAAGTTCTGGCAAAGTTAACAAAGAACACGATGGGGCCACTCCACCACGTCTTAAGTTTCCTTCCCCCCCCCCAGGGGCTCTGGCTGAGGAGAGGGGACTGAGGGGCAGCAGGAGCCTCGGCCCGGAGGCCGCGGGGCAGGCCTCCACTCTGCGCCGTGTCCGCAGAGATGCAGTGCCGCCAGTTAAAAAGAGGGAAAAAGATGCAGGCGAAACTAATTGTAATAGCATTTTAATTTTTTATCCAGTATATCTAAAATATTATCAGTGCAACATGGAATCACCGTGAAAGTCATTTACGAGCTATTCGACATTCCTGTTTTGTGCCAAGTCTTTGAAATTCGGGGTATCGTACTCTACAGCACCTGTCAATCCAGATGCTAAATTTTGTGGAAAATATTTGATCTGTATTTAGATTTCATAAAATTTAAGTTAAAAAAATAGATATATATCCCCTAGTTGTTTCAGATGTAACTGAATCTAGTAACCAGTTTTAAATTAAAATTAATTAAATAAAATTAAGTTTTCAGCCCTCAGCAGCAGCTACACATTTTAACTGCTCATTGACCCATGTGACCAGTGGCTCTGTAGAGGACAGCATGGCTCTGAACATAGTGTAGGAAGCTGGGGAGGGCTTCCTTAAAGAAGCAAGTGATCTTTGAGCCATGATCTGAAGAAGCAGATGAACTTGGCAAAACTGGGAGTTGGGGAGAAACAGCATGTCAGACATGGGAATGTCATGTGCAAAGGCCCTGTGGCACAAGGAAGTATGACACCTGCAAGCCAGTGTGGCTGGAGCCAGGATGGGCAGCAAGTTGCAGGCAGCTGGAGAAGGAAGTGGAGAGGCAGGGGCTGAGGCTGCTGTTGTCTTTATCCCAAGATGTTGTCTTTATCCCAAGACACCGGGAAGCCCTTGGAGAATATTTAGCTGGGACAGCATGGTCAGATTTCCATTTTTAAACAAGTCTCTTTACTGCTGGGTAGAGATAGTTTGGAAGGGAGATGAGGGGTAAGTCCTGGGAAAAGGTGCAGAGAGGGAGAAGTCGTGGATGATAGAACTTTGGGAGGTAACCTTGGAGGGGCAGGGGATTGGGGGTTGTGAGGACGGAAGGGTCTTCAGGTGTCTGGCTGGAGCGCCAGGTGAGCGATGAGCTTGGGTTTGGGGTGTGGTGCCTGTAGGACGTTGGGTGGGACGTCTGAGGAGGCAGGTAGGAATACCGTGGAGCTCAGGTTGACGTGCTGCCTGGGCTTAAAAGGTACTCGGAGAGTTGGCAGCACCTGCCTGGGAGTGGATGGATTGTCTGGGGTGCTGTCAGGGTTGAGCAAGGTGGGTCTTTATCCGGCATCTTCACTGTTAGCCTAGCATCTTATGTACCTCAAAGAGATCATCCAGTCCAACCCACACATGCAGACCAGCGCGCAGGAAGCCGACGCGATCCGGCTGAGGTTCCTTTGACCGAGAACTGAGCTGGACGAGCTAAACGAGGCTGTGCACAGACGCCAGACGCGTAAGTGGCATCGATGGAGACGGCAGCCTGCATCTCCCGTCTCCCAGTGTCTCCCGTTGCTGTCTGCAGGCTCGGCCACCCAGTGCCGAGGTACAGGGAGGCTCTGCCTCTCACTAGTTCTGTGGCTCTGGGCAGGTTCTCTGACTCTGAGTTTCAAGTTTCTTATTTGAGAGTTGGGGATAATAAGCCAGTCTTGGCAGCGTGTGAGGATTTAACAAGACTCGTACAGAACAGATGACCAAAAAGTTAGTTTTGTTTCCCCTTCTGCTCCCATTTTAAAGAGGCATATAGGTCTATGACTTCTTAACACATAAGAGAGTCACATAAGCACCACCACAGTCAGGATGCCCAGGAGTCCTGGCCCCCTGCCGTGCAGCCCACCCCTCCCCAACCACCCCTGCTAACTGCCCACGTACTTTTTCTCACTATAGCTTTGTTGTTTTGAGAATGTGACTTGAGTGGAAACCTGTAGCATACAATGTTTCGTAACTGGCTACTTTCTCTAAGCACCGTGCCTTCGAGCTTCCTCCCAGCTGTTGTGTGTCAGTGGTGTGTTCCTTTTGTTTGCCGGGTAGCATTCAACCGCAGGGAGAGCACCGCTGGTTACCTGCACATCAGTGGAAGGAGGCGGTTGTTTCCAGGTTTGGGCAATTATGAATGTAGTTGCTATGAACATTAGAGGTTTTTGTGTGAACATAAGTATTCGTTATTCCAGAGAAAATGCTCAGGAGTAGTACTGCTGGGCCTGAACATTGCCTTTGGCCAAGCTACATTTTTAATTTTGATCGAGTCTAATGAATTAAGTTTTGCCTTTATGGATTGTGCATTTCGTGTCGTATCTAAGAACTCTCTCTATAACTTCAAGTCATGAAGATTTCCTCCTATGTTTTCTTCTAAAACTTCTAACACGTGTATCTACAGATGTATAGACACACAAACATTCGTTACAAATGAGGAGGAAATACTCATGACAATTACAGTCCTTGTCACGTGGTAACACATGTGCCTTCTTCCACTCCCCTCTTCTATATTCCCTTTGCCTTCAGCAAACCTCAGCTGGTTGTAGTTCTTGCCCTGGTGGTGTGACCCAAACCTCATGCCCGAAGGAGACCACTGCTAATCCTGCCTGGATTGGTGGTCGTGCTTTTCCGTCGTCCTTCATCACAGGGCGTGGTGATACTAGGAGATGCCGTAGGGAGATGCCCTATTCCTTACCCCGTCGCGGAGTCCAGTTTCCCCTTGGTGATCAGGGTCGGTCTCTCTGCCAGCGCTGCAACTCCCTTCTTTACCTGTTCACCTGGAGTCGCCGGGTGGCAGTCCTAACTTCAAGTTCAAGGGAATCGTTATTGTGTTTCCTGGTGGCAGCGTTTCTCCCTCTGGAACTAAAACCTCTAGGCCAGCAGAGCATAAGGTCTTGGGGACAAGAAGCAAAGATTATGCTAGTGGGTCACCAGGGGTAATAGTGAGTGGCCCCACTCCCGTTTCCTCCCCTGAATCCTGGCTGTGGGAGAAACAGCACCGTATGTTGGACGCTGATTCAGAGCATATCCAGCCTTCTGGGGAACCTTGCCCCAGCCCTGCAAGGTGTTGCCACCCAGCTGGTGCTGAAACTGAGTTCTCAAAAGGCCATTCCACCATTCCGTCAAGACGGCTGCTTCAGGATGGAGAGGAGCATGGGGTAAGGCCAGTGAATTCCATGAGCATTGGGCCGTGGGGCACTTCTTTGCTGTGAAGTGAGTTCCTCGATCAGAGTAATGCTGTGTGGAATACGATGGAGGTGGATAAGGCATTCTGAAAATCCACAGGTGGTAGTTTTGGCAGAAGCATTGTGTTCAGGGAAGGCAAACTGATATCCAGATCAAGTGTCAGTTAGGACAAAACACTGCCCCTTTCATGATGGAAGTGGTTCAGTGTAATCAACCTGCCACCAGGCAGCTGGCTGACTACTGCAGTGAATGACGCCGTGTTGGGGACTCAGCGTTGGTCTCTGCTGCTGGCGTATTAGACACAGTGGTGGTTATAGCCAGGTCGCCCTTGGTCAGTGGATGTCCATGCATAAGCTCCATCCCTGACACCATGGCCACTTTGTTCACGAGACGCTTGGGTGATGACCGGTGTGACTGGGGAAAGAGACCGACCTATCCAAAGAACTGGTGGTCCTGTCCACCCGATTATCAACCCTGCTCTGCTGAGGTTGCCCTGCAGTGAGTATTCACACGGGACACAGATATCCTCACATTTGTCACCCATTCAGAGAGGTGTATCCACACACCTCTTTCCCAGGCTTTACTGTCACCAATGTTCTAATCATGTTCAAGTCCCTGACCATCCAGCTAAATTACTGGCCACAGCCTATGAATTGGTATATAATTGCATGTCTGGCCATTTCTTCTTCCAAGCAAAGTGCACAACCAGGCACACTACCCAAAGTCCTGCCCATTAGTGATATCTCGTTGTGGTTTTAGTTCATACTTCCCTAATGGCTAATGACTTACCCTCTTTTCGTGTACGTATCTGTACACGAATACAGAATACATCTGAGTATCTTCTTTGGTCCAGTATCTGTTCATGTCATTTGCACATTTTTAATTGGATTGCTTATTTACTGTTGAGCTCTGAGAGTTCTTTATTTTAGAAACAAGTTCCTTGTCAGATATGTGATTTGCAAATATTATCTCTCAGTCTGTAATTTTTCTTTTCATCATTCTAACAGGGTCTTTTGCAGAGTAAAAAATTTTAATTTTGAGCAGGTCCAACTTATAATTTTTTTTCTTTTATAGATTATACTTTTGGTGTCAAGTCTAAGAACTCTGCCTTGTCCCTGGTCCTGAAGATTTTCTCCTTTTTTTTTTTCTGAAAGTATTATAGTTTTACCTTTAAGTCAGTGATCCTTGAGTTAAGTTTTGTATGAAATGTGAAGGTTAAGTCAAGGTTCATCTCTTTCATCTATGGATGTCTGATTGTTCCAGCAGCACTTATTGGAAAGGCTATCTCTCCTCTACTAAATTGCTGTTGCATCTTAGTCAAAAATTAATTAAGCATATTTCTGTGGGTTTTTCTGGGTTTTCTGTACCATTAATCAATGTGTGTGTCCCTCCACCAGTAGTACTACACTGAATTGAATACTGTAATTATAGAGTAAGCTTTAATATTGAGTAGAGTGATTCCTTCCATTTAATTATTCTTTCTCAAAACTGTTTTTAGCTATTCTAGGGCCATTTCCTTTCAACATAAATTTTAGAATAAGTTTACATATATATACAAAAAACATTGCCGAGATTTAGATAGGAATTGTGTTAAACCTGCAGTTTGAGAAAAGTTGACATCTATGCTGAGACTTCCCATCCCTGAATATGGTGTGTCTTTATGTGATCTTCTTTGACTTTTTTTTACCAGAATTTTATAATTTTCACTATACTTTCTAGTATATAGTTTGTTAGATTTATTCGTAAGTATTTCATGTCTTTGGATCAATTGTAAGTGGTACTGCAGGGTTCTTATTTTGGCTTCCACTTGTTCATTGTTAGTATATAGAAATGCAGTTGTGCTTTTGTGTTCTTGTATACTACGGCCTTGATGTTCTCACTCTTTAGATCAAGGGTGTTTTTGTATATTCCTTGGGATTTTTTAATGAAGATGATTACGCTATGTGCAAGTAGTAACAGTTTTATTTCTTTTATTTTTTTCCATTTTTTATGTACCTTTTATTTCCTTTTCTTGTCTTATCACACTGGCTAGAACGTCTAGTACCATGTTGAACAAAAATGGTAAGAGGAAATATCCTTGTCTTGTTCCTGCTTTTAAGGGGAAAGCATTCACTCTTTTACCATTAAGTATGATGTTTTTGTAGATGCTTTTTATAAAATTGAGGAAATTCCCCTCTATCCCAAGTTTAGTAAGAGCTTATATCATGAATGGGTTTTGAATTTTGTCAAAACCTTTTCCTGTGTCAATCGATAGGATTGTATGATTTTTCTTCTTTAGTGTGTTTATATGGTGCATTATATTGATTAGTTTTCCAAATATTGAGACAGACCTTGCATAACTTGAGTAAAATCCCTCTTGATTGCGGTTTATTATTCTTTCTATACATTGCTAGATTCGATTTGCTAATATTTTCTTGAGGATTTTTATATCTAAATTCATGAGCAGTATCAGTCTGTAGTGTTCCTTCCTTCTTCCTTTCCTCTGCCCTCCTTCTGTCCCTCCTTCCTTCCTTTCCTCTCTGCTTCCTTCCTGCTATTTTTGTCTTATTTTAATTTCAGGGTCATTCTGACCTCATAAAATGAGTCAGGAAGTGTTCCCTTTTCTTCTATTTTCTGGAAAAGATTGCATAAAACTGGCATTAATTCTTTAAATATTTGGAAAATTTTCCAATGAAACCTTCTGGGTCTGGATGTTTTGTGTTCAGAACTTTTTAATTACAAATCCAATTTATATAATGATTATAGGACTATTTCATCTTTTCTGAGTTTTGGTAATTTGTGATTTTCAAGGAATTTGGTCCATTTTTTTCTCCCTAGGTTTCAAATTTATGACCATAAAATTGTTTATAGCTTTTCTCTTGTTTCATGGCTTTAGCATCTTTTATGATATTCCCTGTTTTATTCCTGATATTGGTGATTTGTGTGTTCTCTCTTTTTGTCAATCTTGCTAGAGGCTTATGTATCAGTTTTATTTTTTGAAGAACTTTTTTGTTTCTTTTGTTCTGTATTGCTTTCCTGGTTTTAATTTTATTGACTTCTGCTCTTAACTTTTTTATTTCCTTCCTTTTGTTTGCTTTAGGTTTATTTAACTTTTCCTTTTCTAGTTCCTTTGATTATTGGTTTGAGAACTTTCCTCATTTCTTTTTTTTTTCCCTCTTACCACTCCTATTCAATCTCATTTCTAATATAAGCATTTAGTGCTGTAAAGTTCTCTCTCAGCTCTGCTATGGCTACGTCCCACAAATTTTGATATACTGTATTTTCGTTGTATTTGCATTTTTAAAAATTTTATTTGATACTTTTGTCCCACATTGATATAAATATATGCTGTTAAATTTTCAAGTGTTTGGAGATTTTCCTGATGTTTTTCTGTAGTCTATTTCTAGTTTGATTCCACTATGATCAGAGGACATACTTTGTATGATTTCAGTTCTTTAAAATTTATTAAGATTTGTCTTAAGTCCCAAGATATGATCTTTAAGACCTTGAAAATAATATGGATTTTGCTGTTGTTGGATAGAGTTTTCTATAAATGTCAGTTATATCCTACTGACTAATAATATTGTTTGGTTATTCTATATTCTTGCTGATTTTTTTAGTCCAGAATTCTACAAATTCTGAGAGTGAGATGTTGACATCTCCAACTATAATTATAGATTTATCTGTTTCTTCTTTAAGCTGTATCAGGTTTTGTTTGCGTCACGTATTTTTGAAGCTCTGTTGTTTGGTACATGTACATTTATGATTAACATATGCTCTTGGTGGATTGATCCTTTTGTCATTATTATTCCTCTTTTGCCCTGGGAATGGTCTTTGCTATGAAGTCTACTTATCTGATATTAATATAGCTACTCCTGCTGTTTAAAAATTAATATTAGCATGAAATATCTTTTTCTGTCCTTTCACTTTCGATCTATTTATGCCATGATATTTGAAGTGAGTTTCTCATGGACAGGATATAGTGGGTCATGTTTTTGTACTCACTCTGCCTATTTCTGTGTTTTTCACAGATCTGATTAAACTGCAAAGTCTGAGGGCACAGTTCCTAAGACTTCCCTCATTCCCGACAAGCTTCAATAATTTGCTTCAGTAATTTGCTAGAAGGACTCACAGTACTCACTGAAGGCTCCGTGCACATGGTTATTATTTATTACAGGGAAAGGATACAAATTAGAACTAGAGAAAGAAGAGACATTAGAGGACAGGGTCTAGGAGAGTCTATGAAGCTTCTCTTGTCTGTGGCGTGCATCACCCTCCCAGCATTGATGTGTGACAACAGTATGGAGTATCACCAATGCAGGAACCTCACCCAAGGCTTGGTGTTCATTCTTGGAGCTTCATTCTGCAGGCCTGATTGATTGATTGATTGGAGACTGGTTGAACTCAGTCTCCAGCTCCCACTTTTCTGGAAGGTGGGGCTGATATCATATGGTGGGAGGGGCCCGCCATGAGCCACCTGGTTAAACCGTCAGGTGTGGTCTGAGGAGCCACCATGAATAACAAAGACACTCCTGCCATTTGGGCTTAGAGCCAGGACAAAGGCCAGACCTCTTTGGGGCAGACCAAATTCTTGACCACACAGTAATTATACGTTAGGGCTCAAGAATGCCATTTTTATTGTTTTCTGTCTGTTCCTTATGTTTCTTTTCTTTTTCCTTGTCTTGGATTACTTGAACAGTTTTTAGAATTTCATTTTGAATTATTTATAATATTTTTGAGCATATCACTTTGCGTCGTTTTCTAAGTGGCTGCTCTGGGCATTACAGTATACACATGTGACTTAATCACAGCTTATTGGTAGCGATGTTTCACCACTCTATGAAATATCAAAACCTTAGTTTCACTTAGTTCCCCTTTTCCTCCTCTTTCTTAAGAGCGTAATTATCTTCAATATTTCCTCATCAGACATAGAGCATAGCATCAGATGGTGTTACCATATTTTGCTTCAACTATAAAATATAATGTAAGAAACTCATGGGCTGGAAGATAGTCTCTACTGTATTTGCCCCTGTTAGTACCCATGCCATTGTTGGTCTTCCAAGTTTCCTTCTGTTAGCATTTTCTTTCTATTGGTAGAACTTCCTTTAGCCATTTATTAGGGGTAGGTTTTCAGTTAACAAATTATCTTAGTTTTCCTTCATCTTAGAATATCTCTATTTCACCCCTCATCCTTGAGGTGTGGTTTCACTGAATAGATTCTAGATGGACAGTTTTCTCTCAACACCTGCCAATGGTGGCCATGTCCTTCTGCCTCTGTGGTTTTAGACGAGAAGTCTACTGTCATTTAAATCAGTGTTACTCCATGGGTCATTTTTCTCTGGTGGTTTTAAGATTTTTTTTCTCAAGTTTCATTGTGATGTGTCTGGGTGTCAGTTTCTTTGTGTTTATTCTATTTGGGGTTTACCCAGCTTCTTGACTCTGTAGGTTTATTTCTTTCACCAGACTTCGGCATTTTTCAACCATCTCTTCTTTGAATATTTTTTCAACCTTCCTTCTCCTCTCTCCTTCTGGGACTCTGATGATATGAATGTTACACCTTTTGTCATGGCCCCACCTGTCCTGGGGGCTGTGTTCATCTTGTCAGTTTCTTATCTCTCCCATCCAAGTACTAACCAGGCCCAACCCTGCTTAGCTTCCGGGATCAGACAAGATCAGACGTGTTCAGGGTGGTATGGCCGTAGACAGTTTCGTGGCTCTCTGTCGGGCATCTGGGCCAGCTCTGTCGATCGCCCTTGAGTTGACTATTCTGTCATCTCCACTCAACTATTGAGCCCACCAGCACATTTTCAAATTTCAGTTATGTAGTTTTCCATTCTGTAATTTCCATTTTGTTCATGTTTCAAGGGAATTCGTCATTGTTTTTTGAAGCATTTTTGTGATGGCTGCTTTAAAATTCCAACATCTGATTTACATTGATTTGGGGCTTGGTTGATTTTTCTTTTATCACTCAAGTTGTTTTTTATGATTCCTGATATGACAAATAATTTCAAATATATTCTGGAAATTTTGGTTATTGTATAAGAAAACTCTTGACCCTGCGTAAATGTTCTGTTTCAGCAGGTGGTGCCCTTATTTGGGTATAGCAGATAGGCCCTAGCCTACTCCTGGGAGATGTAGAGTCAATGACAATGCAGTTTGCAAAGCCCTCGCAGTGCTATTCTGGTCTGGTTTGTTCTTCTGGGTCTGCTGGGGCTCTGGTTCAGTCTCTGCCTCTGTTGCCTGGGTTACCCTGTGCTGTGGCGTGTGTGTTCAGGAAGCACTGAGTGCTGGGTGTCATCTCTGAGCTGTGGCTGGTGGAGCCCGCTGAGTCCTGGGTATGATGCTGCTGGGCACCAGGCCTGGGTAAGCAGCTGCCCTGGGTGTGCGCTGGTGTGAGTCTCCTCGCTGGGTCTCTGTCAGGATGCCCCTCTCTGCCCTTTCACCTGGGAGAACAGGATTTTCTTTTTCCTTTCTTTTTCCCCTGAAATTTTTGGCAGCTGCAGGTTGCAGGCCTCTCCCAGGCCCTGTCCAGTATATGGAAGATAAAAAGAAACCCAGGGACTCAGGGCAGTGTCCTCCCCAAGCCTGAGTTTCCCATCTAGTCCTCTTCCTTTTTTCACCTTATAGGGGCCTCCTATGATTGTCTGTTAAGGTATTTCCAGGGTGTCTAGTTGTATGAAGAGGGAAGAAGGAAGCAGGAGCCAAGTGAGCCAGGCCGCCATCTTGTCACGGAAAACCTGGTCAATTTCCCAAATATGTGGAAAGTGTTGCCGCCATGTTCTCCAGGGAGGGTGTGGCAGTTCCCACTCCCACCAGCAATGTTCGCGTGCGTCCATCTCCTTTACCAGTGAGAATGCGTGATGCTATGATTTTTGTTTTTAAAGTTTGCTTTTGTTTCCTAATAAGGTGATTAATTAATGGCTGCTGGCTCCATCCCATAAACCCAAACCTTGGAGATGCCACAAAAGGGATAATAGTTGATGAAGCCCAGAACCTAAGATGAAAACCCATGAGCAATCTTCAGCAAGGCAGAGCATGGTGGGGTCCTGGGTGGGAGGTGAGGCACAGTCTGAGTGGAGGCGGCCAGGTGCCCAGCCAGTGCCGGGCTAGAGTGGTCCTCAGCTACCT